>CAUYSK010033311.1:0-18060 GCA_963575035.1 Avahi laniger
TCCAACTGCTCTTATAGGCCAATTAACACCTCACATTGTTCTTCGGAAGGGTTATTTCTACTTCACACTCCCCCCAAAACCTTTTCTCCCCTTCTAGTTCTCTTTGCCTCTTTAATTATTAAGGGACGCTGTGGTACACAAGTGCTTGGATTAGATCCACACATTACATATCTCCGTATTCTTAAAAACTGTTTTGAAGCAACTTTACATAATTCTTTTCTTTGGCAATCAGCCCTTGCAAGTTATGTAGGTTCTCTTTCCTTCCGTTACCCTGCTGACAAGCTTCTCTCCACTCTCTCCTTAATTCCTGTACAACCGCTTATAAAACTCTCCCCTCCACCTCTTCCCGCCACCCAGACAGTGTTCGTAGATGGCCCAGGATGACCATCTAAAGCAGGAATTGCATGGAAAGATGGTGATTGGAAATATTTATCCACCACCAGCTTTCCCTCCACTCAACAAGCAGAATTAGGGGTGCTTATATTAGCTTTAAAAACATTTCCATTAGAATCCCTAAACATCATCACTGACTCCCATTATGTATTCTATTCCATTCTCCATATTGAAAATGTTATCATTAAGGATATACTAATCAAACTTCAACAATTTCTTGTTCTGTAGCACTTATTAGCTATCTGGTGACACCCCTCTTTATTTCTCATATTCATGCTCATACCCCTTTGCCTGGACCTCTGACAGAAGGAAATAATGCCATTGATCATCTTGTTTCTTACCACATATATTCCACTAATGCCTTTAAAAATGCTGCAATATCCCATCAGTTCTTTCACCAAAACGCTCAAATGCTTACTAAACAGTTTCCCATTACCCTGAAACAGGCATGTGTCCTTGAAAATAATACAGGGAGAAACTTAGCTGAGCAGGCCATTTTCTCCTTCAGCTTTTGATCTCTCCCCTTCTCTCTAAACGCTGTGTGTTTCAAGTAATTGTTCATTCCTTCACTACCAAGCTCAGGAGCGAAAAGCAGCTGCAACACATTCTCATTCTTTCAAATTCACAGTTTGGTTTGTGATTATCTTTCAAATTTTTTTTAAGAGCAATTTTTGTGAAACCATGGATAAGTCAAAATAGTGTGTTATTTTTGAATATGAGTTCTGCCATGGAACCAATGCTGCACAGACAGCTCAAAATATCAATGCATTGTTTGGAAAGGAATTGGCACAACATGTCAATGGTTTGAGAAGTTTCATTCTGGTGATTTTAATCTTGAAAATGAGTCACATGGGCAATATCAGACCAAGGTGAATAATGAGGAGCTGAAAGCTGTAATGGAAGTGAGTCCATGTCAACCTAAACATGAATCAGTAGCAAGATTTGATGTTACTATTCCAACAATATTGGATCATTTGAAACAAATCTGCAAGGTAAATAAGCTGGATAGATGGATACCACATAAAGAAGTGTCAGAAGAGAAATCATTTGGAAGATTGCCTTTATTTGCTGTCATAACATAAAGGTAAACCATTTCTGCATCATACTGTTATGTGTGATGAAAAATGGATTCTTTTTGACAATTGCAAGCATTTGGCACTATGGTTGGATAAGGATAAAGTGCTGAAAACACAGTCCAAACCTGAATATTTATCAAAAAAAAGGCAAATGGTGTCTCGTGGTCCAGCACTGGTATTATCCACTATAGCTTCATGAAACCTGGTCAATCAATGACAGAGGATGTCTACTGTAACCAATTGTATGAAATGATGAGGATGCTTGCAATTACGCAGCTGAGATTGGTCAATGGGGACAAGCCAATCCTCTTGCAAGACAACATTTGACCACAAAGGTTGGAAAGCAGCGGAGACAACTCACAACATCGACAACGCTTTTGACCCAGGAACTACTAATGAATGTACAGTGCAGTGGTGGTTCAAGAAGTTTTGCAAAGGAGACAAGAGCCTTGAAGATGAGAAGCACAGTGGCCATCAACCAACTGAGAGCAATCGTTGAAGCTGATCCTCTTACAATTACACAAGAAGTTTCTGAAGAACTCAAGTTTGACCATTTTACAATCGTTCAGCATTTGAAGCAAATTAGAAAGGCGAAAAAGCTCAGTAAATGGGTGTCTCATGAGCTGACCAAAAATCAAAAAAATCGTCATTTTGAGATGTCGTCTTCTCTTCTTGTAAGCAACAACAAGGAACCATTTCTCAATCAGATTGTGAAGTGCCACAAAAGTGGATTTTCTGTGACAACTATTGATGACCAACTTGATAGTTAGACTGAGAAGAAGCTCGAAAGCAATTCCCAAATTAAAACTTGCACCCCCCCCCCAAAAAAAAATCATGAGCACTGTTTGGTGGTCTGCTGCCAGTCTGTTCCTCTATGGCTTTCTGAATCCTGGCGAAACCATTACATCTGAGTAGTGAGCTCAGCAAAGCGATGAGATGCACTGAAAACTGCAATGCCTGCAAGCAGCACTGGTCAACAGCAAGGGCCAGATTCTTCTCCATGAAACACCGCATCACATGTGGCAGAACCTGTGCCTCAAAAGTTGAACGAACTGGGCTATGAGGTTTTGCCTGATCTGCCATATTCACAGGACCGCTTGCCAACTAACGACCACTTCGTCAAGCATCTTGACAACTTTTGCAGCAAAAAATCTTCCACAACCAGCAGGATGCAGAAAATGCTTTCCAAGAGTTTGTAGAGTCCTGAAGCGTGGATTTTTAAGCTACAGGAATAAACAAACTTATTTCTCATTGACAAAAATGTGTTGATTGTAATAGTTCCTATTTTGATTAATAAAGATGTGTTTGAACCTAGTTATAATGATTTAAGATTCACGGTGCAATTACTTTTGCACCAACCTACAGTACCAGCATGTCAACAGGAAAAAGTCCATTTCAACTAGTATAAATTATTTCCTTCTAAGGAAGTTGTAATTAAATCCAAACTTTTGAAATGGTTTTAAATTTTGCCTTTCTAGAAGTCAAAAATCACAAATGGAAACAGAAGGTCTATGCCAGTATTTCCCACAAATTATCCTCTAATGGTATGAACTTTAATGTAAACAGGAACAGTTTGGATACGGTCCTACCAATATCTCCTTCACAGAAATTCATGTCCCATTGTAAAAATATAACAAACCAGGAACCATATGTATCTATTATCATACTGCTGTGTTCATTTTGTTCCCAGACACCAGTTCTGAGTCCCAGAATGGTGCTTCCCTTGATATACTGACTGCTGAGGGGCACAGACCTAGTGAGATGCCTTGTTGAAAACAGAGCCAGTCACAGTGGCTCATGCCAATAATCTCAGCATTTTTGGGAGGCTGAGGGAAGAGGATTGCTTGAGCCCAGGAATTTGAGCCCAGCCTGGGAAACATAATAAGACCTCACCTCTACAAAAAATAAAAAAAATTGGCCCTGAGTGTTGGCATGCATCCACAGTCCCAGCTAACAAAATTGTCTCTATGACTTGCAATTGCTGCTTATGCAGAATTCACGAGTTATCTTTGTTTGATAAGATTTAAAATTTGATTTTCCTATATTTGACAGAACCAGATTGGAAAAAAAGAAGACTTTTATCTTGTTTTTAAATTTTTTTAATTTATACATAACAGTTTTATATATTTTTAGCATATATGTGTTTTGATACCTGTATAGAATGTCTAATGATCAAATCAGGGTAATTGGAATATTCATTATATTACACTTTTATTTTTTCTTTGTGTTTGGAATATAACAATTTCTCTTTTGTAGCTGTTTTGAAATATACAATTATTATACAGTTAAAATTATTTTTAACTGTAATTTCCCTACTATGCTATCAAATACTAGAACTGATGTCTTATATCTAACTGTATTTTTATGCCCCTTAACCAACTTTTCTTCATGCTGTCTCTCCACTTCCCTTCTCAGCCACTGTAACCAGCAACAAGTTAGCAAATGTTTTAGATTTCTGTAAAGCGTTTCTATTTTATATTTTTAAATCTTCAGGAATAGTGTCCAATCAATTAAACAACTTGCACAATTAGAAATGTCTAGATGGCATTTACCAAGTAGATGGCTACATATGTAGAATTCTCCATAATAAATGTATTTCTTCCAGCTTGACACAGCAAAATAATCTCAAGTGCAATCAATGAATATAGATTGTTGTGCTTTGAAAAATTATAGTTCTTATTTTGAGATTTTTTTTTACTCTACATGATGGTTTAGTTAAAATATTCTTTGAATATTTAAAAAATTTTATTTAATTGTAAACAGTGTATATTCATATATTAATTTAAAATTTTATTTAATGTTAATATGGTATATATTCATTTTAATATATATTTTATTTAATTTTTTCAAAGATTATATAGTTGAAGACAACTATCAGTTTCTGCCCATAAGGTGAGCCCTAGGTGCAATAGAATTAGAGAGACTAACCCAAGCTTGGAGGGTTAAACTTGGTTTTTTGGAAGAGTTCATGTCAAATCAAGAGAACCACAAAGTAAAGTTCTGGAAGCCAGAGAATTTGATATCTAAACAAAGAAAAGAAAAAAAGAAAAAACTGCTTGGAAGCAATTCAGTATGACTAGAGAAAAAAAGCAAAACGAAGGAAAAATTAATAAAAGTTTCCCTTTGATATCCACCCTGTGTACCTAATACATTACAAGTAAACAACAAATTTGGAAAATTACCCAGAAAAACCCATGTGTCAAGCTTGTAAGAAGACCTCAACATAAGTTTGTTCCTGCCTCTCACCAAAATGCAATAAAGATAGAGATAAAAAGCTAAGTTCTTTTTTTCAGGGGTGAAGACTGCGTATAAGGGAAGAGGGGAGGTAGCCTTGAGGTGTATGGTAATGGATAGGAAAGAGCATGAAATAATAATAATAATGATAATCACAGAGTATATGCAGCTTACTATGTGCCTGACACTGTTCTGAGAACATTAAGAGAGTTATTCAATCTGCGTATAAAACCCTGTGAAATACATACTATTATCACTCTCAGTTTCCAGATGGAAAAACAAGGACAGAAAGTTTAAATAATTCGCCTGTGGTTGCACAGCTGATCCAGAATTTGAAAAGTCCTCCTGTGTTTGCATCTGGACTCTACTCATCAGCTGTGTGGTCCTGAGTAAGTAGCTAACCTCTCTGAGGCTAACTTCTTTCATATGAAAAGTGGGGATGAAAACAGGGCAACTATGGATGATAAAATAAAAACAAATCAAGGGCATTGAATATCACCAATAAAATGTTCTCTTCCTTTTTCTACAACCCTTATGGCTTTCATTCATTCATTTAATATTCATATATTGACTGTCTAAGAAAATATTTAGCCAACGACCTGGCAAACATCTCAGAGTGTTAGCAGTCATTACCACAGAGATGATACATGTGAGTGGGCTGGTGTGAGGTCAGAGATATTAATATTCCTGTTGACCAATGCCAAGCCTTTCGATTGGGCCTAATCCCTTTGGGGAAATGCAGGAAATAAAGGGAAATTCACAAAAAGTTACTACATAATAAGAATGAGCTCTACCATCTTCCAGACCGTAAATCATCAGGCAGAATAAATGAGGCAGTGTGCAGGTACCAAGCATCTGGCTTATCCTAGTTTGTTTAGGTCACATGGCCAAGTCATACAGTAGCTACCCTAGACATAAAACAGGATCGAGGTACCTTAAAGGTTTTCCATTATTCAGGTTCAGTAAACTGGTTTTCATCATAACCTTAAAACCACCTCTGTTTAACTTCACTTTTTTTCCTTTTTCTCAAACCCCTCGAGTACTTCTCTCTAGATACTCCAACCACTTGGGATTACTCTGACTATGCACTTAGTTATTGTTTATTTTCATTTCCATTAGTATGTTTCATCATCAAAAATGTGGGGTAGGGATCTGTAACTTTGCTAAACCGGATCATCTTAGAATTTAACAGTTTGTAGTCTGCTCTTATCTTGATGACCAGAGCAATTTCAGTAAACAACATTTTTGTGTGTACTAAATTATTTTTTATATATGTCATGTCACTACTATTTACAAGGCTACCAAATAAAATGTAATATATATGACATATTAATATTTCTCTACCTACTATTATTATACATATCTTAAGATAAGAGATTCTGTTTTTAATTCTGTATTTTTTTACTTTCTATTTCTTTCTGTTGTTATTAATAATAGAGAAGAAAAGCTTAAAAGATAATTCTTTTATGTACCCAGGTTTGAAAACCATAGATTTATATAAAAAGCTCGACACAAATGAGGGAAGATGGGCAAGAAGAGTTTGTAAGCTGGGAGAGAGAAGGTAGTTTCCAAATTGTGCACTGTTTGGAGGACTTCACATCAAACATCAAGACATTCTCTCACTGTTTTCCGACTGCTACAAATGAAGCATTCTAAGGATTCTTTAATTTTATGTTGCCTTGGCATCTATTCTGAATAAAAGTTCAACTTTCTCACACCAGAAGCAGCTCTCAGTCACTCTTGATACAATTTCTGGTTCTATATTATATCCAAATGTTTCAAGCCAGTGGTCAGAGATAAGAATTTAGAGTCATCTCTCCCTCCTAGCATCCTGGGCTCATTACTTTCTCACCACTTCCTTGTCAAATATCTGGAAACTACAAAGTACCATTGTAATACTATTTGTTAGGTTTTTTCTTTTTAAATTCTATAATCAGATACTTTGTTTAATTTTGGGGGAGTGAGTATGCTTTCCTTTAGCAAATTGAATGATAAGTTGATTTTCTAAAATGTTACGCTTAATTTATCCCTTATTTTTTTTAATTATTGAAAATATCAACTCTGCCATCCAGGAATATTTTCCTAGTGAACAGTAAGGTTTTACAATCCTTATGCATTATTTTTCCATTTTGACAAAACTAATATAGCTACGTAGGCACCGCAATTTGGATTGTATCTATTTATTTTAGGCTAATTAATTTGCAAATCTAGAATTTCATCCAGAGACACAAAGAAGGCTCCATGGTATTCATTTGAGATAATGCAATACTCTGATACTTTCATTGATCGGTTCAAATGGCTTTGCAATTATTCCTTCTGATTTTTCCGTGGAATGTGTGGCTTGGTGGTCTTTGTAATTGCTGTAGAGAGTTTTCTGTTCCCACTGTAGAGGACAGAGGGATAATAACTTACTTCTCTTCAGGTGTAATTACTGTGGTCTAGCCCCATTGGCCTTCTTCCTATTGCTTTGACATCAACCTCATGCCCGCCATGACATCTTTGACCTTGTTGTTTTCTCTGTCTGGAAAATTTTACCTAGAAATTTCCTGTAGCTGAGTCTTTTGTATTATTCATGTCTTAGAACAATTATTTTACTAACTCTGAGTAGCTCTCTCAAGTCTAAAACAGTATTCCCATCCTCTCCCAACACACATACTTACATTTACAACTCTCTCCATCACCACCACAGAAGTCTATTTTCTTTTCTTTATTATTCTATGTAATTATTCTGTTTGGTTGTTTATTTATTTGCCTAATAGTCTCCCCTAATGTCAGATTCATGAGAGCAAAGACAGATGTCTTGTTTTTTGCTGTGTCTCCAGCTTGTAGGAGAGGACAAGAAATAAGAGAGGGACAATAGAAGGAGGAGTGAAGGGGCAAGACAGAGAAGTAAGAAAGTAGACAGAGGATGGATAACAGTCCACGTTTTAGGACCGTCACTTTGAGATTTCTTAGAGAGCCACTTGGCCTCTCAAGTCCTGTTTATTACTCTGTTGACTCTTGTAATATAAAAACTCACCTAAGATTTCAAATTCAAGGGTGCTTTGCTTAAGAAAGACTGCCACGCTGTGCAAAGTCAGAATCAACACAACACTGATACCATTTTCTTTTGTCTAGAGATCACATTATGCTCATAATTTTATGTTTTGTTTTTCCTTACTCCATTAAAAAATGTCTTGAGTTTATCCCAGACCCAGTGTTTTGAGATCTCTTTTTAAAATGCCTTTCTCTTATTTAAACTCTATTTTCTTTTTCTATGATGAATGACCCTACATGAAATAAAATTCAATTCAGTGAACTGCATTCAAATATTCTTTCTACAATTTAGAATGAAATGATACATTTCCTAAATAAATGTTAATACATTGAGTCATGTCTTGGCAAAGTTTTCTTTACTTGAACCTTATACATATTTTTAATTATTTGAGCCAAAAATCTTTATAACATTTCCATGTTTCAGTACTTCCATGGTCAATATTTTTAAATGTATTATCCTATTCCTTGTGAATCCTTCTTAGAATTGGTAATAATAGCATGGATTTAATTCAGCGTCAGTGATATCTGTAATAGGAAAAAAAGTAAAAGACATATATGCCAGTCATGCAAATTATGGTACAAGTTTTAAAAAAAATTATGATGCATCATTTAAATAAAATTTCTTGCAATAATTAAATATAATAACTAAAAAGAACATATAAAATATAAGTAATTATATCAAAGTGAAAATATAAGAAAAAATTATGTCCTCATTATAATAAAAATTACATAGAATTAAATGTGAATGTAATGGGCAAGAACTAGAACAAATTTTTAAAAAGGAAAGGGATTATGTACTAGAGTAAATAAAATGGGATATTTTTGTTGTTTTCATTTCAGATTTCCTATAACTTATGGTTAATAATGTAGTAGTAGGAGGAGGAAGAAGAGGAGGATAAAATTATATTACCAGAAAGGGGACTAAATGTACACTAACGTATAACAATATGTTTTTCTTTTCATTCATTAAGTCAATGACCATCCACTGTCACAGCGGTTGGAGAGGCAATTGCTGAGGGGTAAGCACAATTCTTGACCTTCAGGAACCTATAATCTTATGGAGGGATTAAAAACATGTATACACATCCCTCCACTACCAGATGCATACACAGATTTCTGAAAATCAGAAATATTTTGGAAAGAAATGATGGGTAACAGAAGACTTCTGAATGAAGGAAGAAAGAAATACTCCACAGAGGAGGAGCCTTCAAACTGAGTCTTTAGCAATGAAAATAATCTCACCATGTAATGTTGGGAAGTTTCCAATTAAACGAGTGCAATTTTATCCTAATTTCAACAGCTTTTCTTATTAACTATTTTCCATAGAGGTGGATTAGATTTAATAAACTGTTTTTATCTACCAGTAGGGCATATTTGTAGTCTAGTTGTGAAATTGTTCTCTGGCAAAAATATATGCAAATTTTGCTGCTCTGAAAGTTGTACCAGATTTTCTTAAAGAATATTCTGTGAGATGTGGTTCCATGTGATACCCACTAAAAAAATTGGGAAATACTACATATGCACGTGCCTCTCTTGCCAGATATTTGCTTCATTATAAATTAAAGGTAATGAGATCTACACAATAAAATAAGTAATGCTGAAGTTAAATCAGTATATCCAATCTTATTTCACTCCAAAACCTTCTAGTTTAATAGTATCCGAAGACTCGTATTTGAGCAGTGATACGAGGACTGCCTGAAAAGTATCCAGCCATTGTTAGCATACTATAAGGAGAACAGTTTGCCCCATGTAGACGTAACCTGGCAGCCAAGGCGAGTGGACTGGAATGTGCATGCGTGAACACCGACGCCTGCACTGTACCAGCAAGCCGGGCGCTGACAGCTGTTGAGTGAACATGCTTCTGTGTGGTCCACGCGTTCAAAAGGACTGAGCCAGAGTAGAGCAGCAAATCTGCATCAGAGTTTGTGTTAAGCTTGAACATTCCTCTGTGGAAACTTCTGATGATTCAGAAGGCTTTGGGGGACGATGCAGTGAGTGCAGCGCAAATAAAAGTATGGCACAAATGCTTCAAAGGTGGTGGGAAATTTGTTGAAAATGATCCACATTTTGGAGGGCCTGCAACGAGCAGAACACCTGAGAATGCTGAACGTGCATGGGTTAGGTAAAGCGACGTTGGGAGAACTGTGTGAGGTCCCAAGGAGCCTACACTGAAGAGGAATGAGGAGTCATTGTCCTATGTACAATGTTTCTTGTATCTTGTATCTTCTTCGATACATGTCTCTGTTTTTCATACTACATCACTGGATACCTTCCGGACAGCCCTCCTGTGGTATAGTGATTACAATAAAGGGCACAGGGTACAGACTACTTGGACTGTGATTCCAGTTTGCCCTCTGTTGTGAACTTAGGGAAATTTTTTCCTCAAAATGAGACGGTAATAGGAAGGTACATGGACTTTTTTTGTGAGTAAGGAATAAATAACATTGCATATATATGATACACGCACACACATACGTATATACACACACACATGCACACACAACTTTGATCAATGCCTAACACATGGTAAGTGATACAAAAGTGTTATCATTATTGGAGTAAACTTTACTGGATCCATAATGAGAAGTTTCTGAGATAACAGCAAATATAAAGTGGAAATGCATTCACTGGTATGAAAATTCAAGCAGCTGTTTTATTGGTGACTGGCACCGGGACGGACGCTTGGTCTTTCTCCTGCATGCATTGGTTCCCAGCAGAGAACCTCAGCAAGGAGAGTGGCAAGAGGAGACATATGTTATGATGTCTGAGATGTTAGTAGTATGTCATGCAGTATGTCCACCGGCCTGCAGGCTTCATTATGTAGGTTTCTGGTCTGGCACAAAAACAGGATTTATGGGTGAATTCCTACCATTTTTTCTTTTGGACACATCCCTTGAAGTTGTGGCTTTAGAGTCTGGACTTTTCCTCTTTTTGTTCTTCCTCCTAAATATTGTGTAAAGTCTTAATGCAGCATTTCTATTCATGAAACTCCCACTTTAAGTACTTCACCTACATGTTGGTATTCTCCAAATTAGGATTCAACATGATAGGGTATGTCCCTGATTTTTATCATTTATTTTGCCCTGAGTCACTTGCTCCCATCTGTAAGAATAATTCACCAGGCAGTAGACTCCCCCATAGCAGAAGCATAATTCAAAGCATGAGAATATTGGAAAAAATGTCCAGGGGTATCTAATACAGTTCATAATGTAATCCTCGAGAATCTCTGTAGTACAAATGAGTCTATCAACTTCTGTATAATCATTAAATGTGAGTTTATAGTTAAAGTTTTATATCATAGAGCCTCTGGGACAATTTTTATAGTATGTGGCATCTTGCTTTTTCATCTGTCTGAGTTAATGTGACCTGCGGCAATTGAATTTTTGCCTTCTTATTAGACATCACTAAAGGTCAGATTGGGATATAGCTTGCTAAAAATTCGTAGATTTGATCTAAATATTATTCCCACTTTTACGGTCGACAGAATTTTGTAGTATTTTACTAGGTTTTCATTATCTGTAAAATGGGGATAATGACACCATGCCTTATGTCCACAGAGTTACAATGAAGATAACATGGGGTATAAGAATGCAAAAGTAATTTGAATATATTCTACCTATGCAAAATGGAATTTCCTTTAGGTTAATTATTATCAGTATTTTTGTTAACAATAGTGTCATTTAAGTTTTTAAGTTTGTTGTTTGATTAACATCTCTGTTGACACAAATCAAGTGAACTGAAAAGGCCCAAGAGATCAGAAGTGGCCCTTCTTCCAAGTTCTTTTTCAATAGTCACTATATTGATAATGGAAGACACGCACCAAAAAAAAAATAAAAATTGATAAAATAGTTTTTGTTTTATCTATGACTATAGAACAAATAGTCAAGACATCCACGGTGTTTATTTTTACTACCTTTCTCAAACATTATCACCAAATCACTTGTATGATGCATACAGTAATCGTTACATCGGCCACACTTGTAGACATAGCTTGTACTTGATTTACGCTCTCTGTTTATTTCCAAAATGACATTCAAGTTCTGACAGAACTTCTTCCCTTGGGTTAGTTCTTCTAATATAGCAGATAATTGCAAAAACAACGCTTGGAAGAACAAACAGTATTTCTGTGATTTTTCAGCTGGGTAACTCCTGACAGTCCTTCAGAAGCATGAAGAAAGTCAACTTTTGGAGATTTGAGGTATAAACTGACGCATATCATCGCCACAAGAGATAAGATACTTCACACTGCTGAAATGGAATCAAGTCACTGGCAATATCAACAAGAAGCACTCTGTCACTTTTTTGTTGTAATTTCCTGACAACCTCTACGGACATTCAGTATATGTCATATTTTAAGACTGCAAATAATTTTTTAACCTTTAGAAAAAAAAGTTGAATAATGTTTCCTGTATCCATGCCTATTCCATCCAAAAGACAAAGTCATTGCTTAAAACTTTGGAAATCAAATTTTTCATTCTGAAATAACATTGAAATTTATAGCATAATAAGATTATTCCCTGTAGAATTTTTCTCATCGCAATACTGACAAGGCAACATTACCGGTGACACAGTGGAAATAAGTAATTCACTAGCAAGTTACAATATCTTTTTCCTAATTTAGCATCTGAGCTTCTATCAAAAAGAGACAGTACATATTGTTACGCAAAAGTCACCCTTAGTACAAGTGTTAAATTTCATGAAATAAAGTATTAAGTATTAGATTTAAATATAGAGACAGTTAAAATTGACAAATCACTGGAATTTAGTCAATATGAGATAATTTATCTTTGTTAATGCAATAGCCACTAGTTTATGCTAATTATAGTCTATCTTTTTAAAATGAAAAAAAGCATAATGGTAAGATCGTATCCAACTACAGCACCAAAAGTGAATTTTAAAGTACACCTGGCTTATCAAATAATCTATATCATGTGTATATATGATATTTATAACCAGATAAAGAAAATAAGTGTAAAGGCTATGTCATATCTCTTTGCAAACAAACTTCATTATTTGTATACAGTGAGGATTTTCTTTATTCATAGTTCAATGAAAAACTTATATCTCAATAAACATGTATTTCTTTAGGTCAAAAATCCAATAAATTAATGTACAATTGTCAAAAGAAACATTTGTCTTTCCCAACAATGATTCTTTAAAGAACTGACTCATATTAGTAACTTGCTTCTGGTTGTCATTAAATGTAATATGGGAGATCTATCAGTCAGGGTTCAGTTACAGAGAAAAGAATGCATTCTGCTTAGCGTAAGCAGAAAGGGATTAATTTAAGAATTCTAAATGGATTAAAGAATTATTGGGAGGAACAAAGTACTAAGAGGCTCTCTGCTAAGCTTCCCAGAAGGATTAACAAAGCCATACCGCAGGACCGGCCCCCAAAGGAACTGCTACCCTGTCAAATTAAGATGCCTCCACTACAGCTGCTGGTGCAAACTCAGTTTTAAGCAGAAAATTATTGCCAGCCAAATTGGGATCCCTCTCTAAGGAAAGAGGCACATACTACGAAGGATGCTTTGTTTGGAAAATTTCTGTCTAAGAAAAGATAGCTCTGCACAATCAAAATTAGATGGATATTTGGTTTTGCCATTTTTAAATAAAACTCTATTCTGATAACTAGAAATATCAGCAAGAAATGCACTACAATATTTTTGTTGTTGTAATTTTGTGTGACAAATCTAAAGGATATTCATTTTATGCCATAATCCAAAATACAATACTTTCTTAATATTTAATCACAGATGCCACAGAGTGTTCTCTCTACTCAATGTTTTATTCCATTAAATAGAAAAAGCAAAAATATCCCCAAAATCTTGCTTGAAGGTTTGTTTTATTTGGAAATCAAATTACTCATTCTAATGTAATATCCAAATTAATAGCATATTAACAGTGTTCTAGATATTAACAACTTTCTTCCTTAATATGAGCCTTGAGTTACAAGTCACATTCATGTCTGGGTGTGGTTAGATTTCTTGTGGTTCCATGGAACTAGTTCAATCTTTCTTCTAAAATTAGATTTCCTGGCATTTGAAATTATTGCTTATGTTTTCTGTATTTCTCTTCACAAGTCTACCTGTTCTTCCTTCTTTCATCTACATAAAGTGATTTTCAAATTTTCTTCCATTCTGATCACCGCCTTCTGGGCTCGCTCTAGTTTTTAATAGTTGTCTTGAAAAGAAACCATTTTGTGTGGAATGTCATATTCCAGAAATAATTAGAAAACATAACAAAAATACAGTGGGGACATTAGATTTCTTTATTCTAACTCTCTCTACCCTTATTAACAATATGCCCAAAATATCATCCTGACACTACTTTTATAATTTCATAATTGTCTTTTATGTCTGTCCTTTTATACAGTACTACTTTTTTTTTAACTAAAACAAACAAATTTATAAAGTTGCCTTGTATGTTTTCACCACTTCTGTCCTATCTTTGTTTAGCTACTCTTCCTGACCTGAATCCAAAATTTGAGAATTGCTTTCTCAAAGCAATCTCATGATCACTTCCATTATTTGTTTATAATATAGTCCATATTTCTCTAATTTTTAAAGCTATATTTCAAGCCATACCTCATTTCTGGGCTTCATATTTATGAGGACAGCTAAACATAACCTGGACAAATGTGAAATTATCACACACCTGAATGCTTGCTCCTTCTCTAGTTTGTTCCCTTTTCAGTCAGTAGCTCCACTAGGAACATTCTTCAGCTAGAAACCCAGAAATTATTCTTAATTCCTTCCACCAACTCATTTGCTCATATCAAAATTATCATTAAATTTTGTCAATTCCAATTCCTGAATAGTTGTGCAATCTATAGACTTTTTTTTTATTCACACTGCAACTGTCTTCGTATCTTTCCTTGACAATTGTGGTATTCTCCCAGCAGGTCTCTGCACATCTTCTCTTATCTGATTCCAGCCCTTTTTAATGGCACTGCCACAGATATTTTATTTTTTAATCAAATCTTTCCTTAGCTTCTGATTGTTTCCAGAAAAGAGAAAAAAATCCTGTCTTTGATCAATCAACTGTCATAATGGCTCGTGTATACCCAGTGTAAGCTTGATATACAAGGGTCTTTAAAAAGTTCATGGTAAAAATGCAAATTATGAAAAACACTACACATAGATTTCAAAATTTTTTGACACCAAAATAAATGTGTACTAACTTGTTATAACATATCTGAATAAGATCTAGTTTGAAGCACTAAGATAGATGAGACGTTAGTTTCAAAAAAGCCCCATCATAGCTTTCACAGAAACAACACAAGGCAATCACAGGAACAACAAATAAGTAAATGGGACTTGATTAAATTAAAAAGCTTCTGCACAGACAAGGAAACAATCAACAGAGCAAACAGACAAGCCACAGAATGGAAGAAAATATTTGCATGCTATACATCTGATAAAGGGCTAATAAGCAGAATCTCCAAAGAACTCAAGCAAATCAGCAAGAAAAAAAATCAAACAACCCCATTAGAAAGTGGACAAAAACATGAACAGAAGCTTTTCAAAATAAGATAGACAAATGGCTAATAAACATATGAAAAAATGCTCAATGTCACTAATCATCAGGGAAATGCAAATTAAAACCACAATGAGATAGCACCTAATCCCAGTGAGAATGGTTTTTATTAAAAAGTTTGAAAACAGCAGATGCTGGCATGGATGAGAAGAGACAGGAGCACTTATACACTGTTGGTGGGACCGCAAACTAGTGCAGCCTCTGTGGAAAATCGTATGGAGATTCCTCAAAGAATTAAAAGTAGACCTATCATTTGATCCAGCAATCCCACTACTGGGTATTTACCCAACGGAAAAAAGTCATTTTATCAAAAAGACATCTGTACTAGAATGTTTATTGTAGCACAAGGCACAATCACAAAGATGTGGAATCAACCCAAGTGCCATCAATTCATGAGTGGATTAATAAAATGTGTTATGTATATACCATGGAGTATTACTCAGCCACAAAAAATGAATTAATGCCTTTTGCAACAATCTGGATGAAATTGGAGACCATTCTTCTAAGTGAAATATCTAAATAATAGAAAAACGCACACCACATGTACTCACTATTAAGTTGGAACTAACCAATCAGCACTCATGTGCACAGATGGAAGTAAAAGTCAACAGAAATCTTACAGGTGAGAGGGGCCAGAGAGGATGGGTAAATTCATACATAATGGATACAGTGTGTACTACCTGGATGTTGGGCACACTTATAAATTTGACTCAAGCAGTACAAAAGTAGTCCATGTAACCAAAACATTTGTACTCCCATAATATTCCGAAATAAAAAAAAAAGAGTATGGGAAGAGAGTCCTAAATTGACATATTTTCTAAATTGCTTATCACAATGTGCAATGTTGAAACATTATATAAGAAGGTAGATAGACATGTTAGGTGAATAACAGCAGAGTTCCACAATTTGGAACTGAGAAGGATCTCACATCATTTCTAGCACATTCATGAAATCTTCACTGAAAAAGTGTAAATAAATCTTATACTCAAATGATATGTGATAACACAAAAGATCAAGAGTTCTCTTGTTTTAGAATAAAATAATAAAATAAGGGAATATGTTATTGGTGACTCTATGCAAAATGCTGAGATTATACGCAAGATCAAAAATATATGGAACAATAATAGAACTAACTGGAACTGAGGGGAGGGAGTGCAGTGTACATCAAAACAAAGAACAACAAATCAAATAAGTAGTCAAAATTATAGAATGTGTATATATATGTCCATCTTTATATATATATATAAATTTATATAACTATATAAAAATTTAAAAGTAAAAGCGAGAAAAATGTTTACAAATAACATTCTAAGAAAAAGTTATTATTAAGCCAGAAACTTGTGAACATATACATTTTATTATTTTGCACTCAATCTTTAAAATAGGCAGGTAAAAAACTAGCTTTTAGAAACAGCTGCACTCCTAGGATTTAGAAACTTAAGTTTGAAATATTCCTACATAGCAAAGCAATATATATAATGTGATTGCATTGTTGTTTCCTTTTATGGGTGTCCATTTTTAAACAGAATGTGAATTCATTTCCAGCATATGTGTGCTTGTGTTTTCTCAATTTCCATATCTTTCACTGAAGTTTGATAGAATTGCTATTTGATATTAAGTGTGGCTGAAATTCCTCTGAACAAGCCATTTGAAGGTAATTCCCATGATAAGTTAGAACTGACAATCTGAAATGACTTTTCCAAGGAATAAATTTTAAGACTCAGTTTTGGAATCTTTCAGTTACGAAATGAGACTA
Organism: Avahi laniger; assembly: GCA_963575035.1. NCBI lineage: Eukaryota > Metazoa > Chordata > Mammalia > Primates > Indriidae > Avahi > Avahi laniger. The sequence continues at coordinate 17,035 of CAUYSK010033311.1, forward strand.
TTGAGCAAGCTAACATTAATGTTATTACGGGCATAACTTGGAGATATTCCAGGTTTGGTTGCATAGTACCACAGTAAAGGGAATATTGCTGCAAAGCTAGTCACACAAGTTTTTAGTTTCCCAGTGCATATAAAGTTACGTTTTCTCTATTCTGTAGTCTATTATGTGTACAATATCATTATGACTAAAAAAAGTATGTACCTTAATTAAAATATACTTTATTGCTATAAATTGCTAATGATCACAACGATCATAAGCAAGTCATAATCTTTTTGCCAGTGGAGGGTCGTGCCTTGATGTTGATGGCGGCTGACTGATCAGGATGGTGGCTGCTGAAGGTTGGCATGGTCGTGGCAATCTCTTAAAAAAGACAATGATGAGTTTGCTGCATATAGTAACTCTTCCTTTCACAAAAGATTTCTCTGTAGTGTGTAATGCTATTTAACAGCATTTTATCCACAGTAGAACTTCTTTCAAAATTGCAAGCAATCCTCTCAAACCATGCTGCTGTTTTATCAACCAAGTTTATGTAATATGCTATATTCTTTGTTGTCATTTAAACAATGTTCACAGCATCTTTACCAGGTGTAGAATTCATCTCAAGAAATATTTTTTCTTTGCTCATCCATAAGAAACAACTCACTATCTGTCCAAATGTCATCATGAGACTTTCAGACATTCAGTAACATCATTGGGCTCCACTTCTAATTCTAGTTTTCTTGTTATTTCCACCATATCTGCAGTTACTTCTTCCACTGAAGTCATGAACCCCTCAAAGTCATCGATGAGGAATGGAATCAATTTATTCCAAACTTCTGTTAATATTGATATTTTGGTATCCTCTCATGAATCATGAATATTCTTTTTTTTTTTTTTTTTTTTTTTAGACAGAGTCTCACTCTCTTGCCTGGGGCGAGTGCCGTGGCGTCAGCCTAGCTCACAGCAACCTCACACTCCTGGACTCAAGCGATCCTACTGTCTCAGCCTCCTGAGTAGCTGGGACTACAGGCATGTGCCACCATGCCC
>CAUYSK010033314.1:0-28923 GCA_963575035.1 Avahi laniger
CTGTTTATGTCCTCTGCTATTTCCTTCCTCAATGTTTCATAGTTCTCCCTGTAGAGGTCTTTTACCTCCTTAGTTAAATATATTCCTAGGTACTTTATTTTCTTTGTTGCTATTGTGAAGGCAATTGAGTCTTTGATTTGATTCTCAGTATGACCACTATTGACATATATGAAAGCCTCTGATTTGTGCATATTGTTTCTGTATCCTGAGACTTTACTGAATTCATTTATCAATTCCCGGAGCCTCTTGGTTGAATCCATGGGGTTTTCTAGATATAATATCATGTCTTCAGCAACTAGTGAGAGTTTGATCTCTTCTGTTCCTATTCGAATGCCTTTAATCCCACTCTCTTGTCTGATTGCTGTGGCCAGGACTTCCAGCACTGTGTTGAATAGAAGTGGAGATAGTGGGCAACGTTGTCTGGTTCCAGTTCTAAGTGGGAATGCTTTCAATTTTTCCCCATTCAGTATGATGTTGGCTGTGGGTTTGTCGAATATGGCTTGTATCATAGGTTGGCCCCATCTATGCCTATTTTGTTAAGTGTTCTTATCACAAAAGGTGGTTGAATTTTGTCAAATGCTTTTTCTGCATCTATTGAGAGAATCATATGGTTTTTGTTTTTGCTTCTGTTTCTGTGGTGAATTACATTTATAGATTTGCATATGTTGAACCATCCCTGCATCTCTGGTATGAAGACCACTTGGTCGTGGTAGATTATTTTCTTAATAAGCACCTGGATTTGGTTAGCTAGAATTTTGATGAGAATTTTTGCATCTATATGCATAAGGGATATTGGTCTGTAGTTTTCCTTTTTTGATGTATTCCTTCCTGGTTTTGGTATCAGAGTTATGTTGGCTTCATAAAATGTGTTTGGGAGGATTTCATCCTTCTCAATGTTGTGGAATAATTTCTGCAGGATAGGCACCAGTTCTTCTTTGTAGGTGTGGTAAAATTCGGGTGTGAAACCGTCAGGTCCGGGACTTTTCTTTTTTGGATGTTTTTTATTGCTGTTTCAATTTTAGTCCTTGATATTGGTCTGTTGAGGAATTCTATTTCTTCCTGGTTGAACCTAGGGAGACTGTGTGTTTCTAAAAATTTGTCCATTTCCTCCACGTTTTCCAGTTTGTGTGCATAAAGGTTTTTGTAATATTCATAAATTATATCTTGAATCTCCATGGCATTGGTTGTAACTTCTCCTTTTTTGTTGCTGATGGAGCTTATTAGAGATTTTTCTTTTCTGTTCTTCATGAGTTTAGCCAAGCATGTGTCAATTTTGTTTAGTTTTTCAAAGAAGCAACTTTTTGTTTTATTAATCTTCCGTATAGTTTCCCTGTTGACAATTTCATTAAGCTCTGATTTGATCTTAATAATTTCTCTTCTTCTCCTGGGTTTGGGGTTTGTCTGTTCTTCTTTTTCCAGTTCTTTGAGTCGATTCATTAGGTTGTCTTTTTGTGACCTTTTTGACTTTTGAATATAAGCATTTATGGAGATAAACTTTCCTCTCAGGACTGCTTTGGCTGTGTCCCACAGATTTTGGTAACTTGTGTCACCCTTGTCATTTAGTTCAATGAATCTTTTGATTTCCATTTTTATTTCATCGTTTATGAAAAAATATCAAAGAATTCCATTAAAAAGTGGGCAAAAGACGTGAGCCAAAGCTTTTCAAAAGAAGATAGATTAATGGTCAATAAAAATATGACAAAATGCTCAATATCACTAATCATCAGAGAAATGCAAATCAAAACCACAATGAGATATCAGCACAATAAGAATAGCTTTTACCAAAAAGTCTCAGGATAATAGATACTGACGTGGATGCAGAGAGAAAGGAATACTTATACACCGTTGGTGGGACTGCAAACTAGGACACTCTCTATGGATAATAGTATGGAGATTCTTCAAAGAACTGAAAATAGACCTACGATTTGATCCAGCAGTCTCAATACTGGTTATTCACCTAAAGAAAAGAAAGTCATTTTATCAAAAAGACACTTGCACTCAAATGTTTATTGTAGCACAATTCACAATTGCAAAGATGTAGCATCAACCTAAGTGCCCATCGATTCATGAGTGGATTAATAAAATGTGGTATATGTATACCATGGAGTACTACTTAACCATAAAAATATGAATTATTACCTTTTGCAACAATCTGGATGGAAATGGAGACCATTCTGCTTAGTGAAATACTGTAGAAATGGAAAAACAAACACCACATGTACTCACTCTTAAATTTGAACTAATCTATCAGCTTTCATATGCACAGATGGACGTAAAACTCAATGGAAATCATGCAGGCAGGAGCAGGGAGAAGTAGATGGGTGAAATCAAATCTGATAGGTACATGTTAACTCTCTGTGTGATGGACAGAGATTCAATTGATTCAATATGTACAATAGCTATCCATGTAAATAAAACATTTATACCCCTGGAAGATTCTGAAATTAAAAAAAAACACAAAGGTAAAACATCTATAAGACAATAAAAAATATACATTTATGTTTGAGTTCTAACACTTTTTAACCATGTGATCTTTAGCAGTACACTTAATTTTTCTAAGACTTAATATTCTTATCTGTAAGACACTGCTAATAATTCTACCTACTCCATAAAGTTATTTGGAGATTTTATGAATTCTTATATGTAAAGCACTTAGAACAGAGAATGGTACATAATATATGCCCTATATCTTCCTGTCATTACCATATTTATGTAAATAATGTTTTCATAAATTACCCAACAAGTGAGAGACTAACTTCTTAAAAGGGAAGAGACCTCATTGTGGAATGACATAATTAAAGTCATATTCAAACAATCAGAGCTAGAGCCTTAAACTTCAACTAGAAATTGGATGGATGAAAAGACTTAATTTCATTTTAGTTTGCATGCCATTTACATTTAAATTTTTCATCTTGTTTTGCTGTTTAAAAAAACTTAAATGTATTATATTTGGAAATGTATGCAATTTAATAAGAATAAGAAAAATGATATTTTTACGTAAGCAAATAAAATTAAAATGTTTATACTAGAAATAAGAGTAACATGAGTATTCAGCATTTCATAATTCAGTTTTGTTGGTTCCAAATCTTGGGCTATGCAACAGATAAAATTCAATAGCAGTTATTATGTAATTATTTTCATATATAATAAAGTAAACCAAAATGATGATTAGCATTTTGTACTGAAGATAGTGTCATGTAACTTTAGCAGGAGAACAAAGTAATAAATCCAGGCTTATTACATATATATTTCTGATAATGAAGACATTTTTAAAATGCAATCTCATTTGTCTATTTTTGCTTTTGGGTCGTACACAAGAAATCACTGCCCAGACTAATATCAGGGAGCTTTTCTGCTACATGTTTTTCCTGTAGCTTTATATTATCAAGTCTTATACTGAAGACTTTAATGAATTTGGAGTTGAGATTGGGTTCAATTTCATTATTCTGTATGTGGATATCCAGTTTTCCCAAAACTATTTATTGAAGAGATTGTTCTTTCCCTATTGTTCCTTTTTCATGCTTTTGTCAAAATAAATTGAACATGTGTAGGTTTATTTATCAGCTTTCTGTCTTATTCCATTGTTTGATGTTTCTGTTATTATAACAGTGCCATGCTGTTTTAATTCCTATAACTTTGTAATATATTTTGATATTCAAAAATATAATGCCTCCAGGTTTGCCTTTTTTGTTGAGTATGGCTTTGGCTATTTGGGGTCTTTTGTGGTTCCATTCAAGTTGTATGATTTTTTTCTATTTCTGTGAAGAATGACACGGGACATTTGATAGAGATTGTTGAATGTGTACATCACTCTAAGTACTATAGACAATTTAGCCATATTAATTCTTCTAATCCATGAACATTGTATATCTTCACATTTATTCGTATTATTAATTCTTTGATCAGTGTTGTATAGGATTCAGTATACAGATATTTCACCTTCTTAATTAAATTGGCTCCTAAGTATTTCATGCTTTTGATGCTATTAAAAATGGAATTGTTTTATTAACCTTTTTTTTAGATGGTTTCTTGTTAGTATATAGAAACACCATTGATTTTTGTAAGTTGATTTTGTATCCTGCAACTTTACTGAGTCCCTTTATCAGTTCTAAAAGGTTTTTTGATGGGATTTTTAGGACTTTCTCTATATAATATTATGTTGTGAGATCTGTCACAAACAGAGAAAATCTTTTTTGTTTTTATCTAAATTGGATGCCTTTTATTTCTTTTTCTTTAATAATTTCTCTATCCTGGACATCTAGTACTATTTTGAGCATAAGTGGTGCTAGTGGGCATCCTTGTCTTGTTAGTGATCTTAGAGGAAATGCCCTAAGCTTTTCAACACTGAGCATAAAATTAGCTGTGGGCTAGTCATATATGGTCTTTATTGTGTTAACCTTCTTTCTATACCTAATATGTATTAAGCTTTTGTCATGAACGGATGTTGAATTTTGTCAAATGTTTTTTCTGTTTTGGATGAGATGATCATATGTTTTTTTGTTTTCATTCTGTTAACATGGTGGATCATATTATTGATTTGCATTTGGTAAGACATCTTTGAATCCCAGGCATAAATTCTACATTTTCATGGTGGACCATCCAAATTTAATGTGTACTTAAAACAGTTTGCTATTATTTTGTTAAAGATTTTGCATCTATATTCATCAGACATGTTAGCCTCAATGTGTTTTTCTTAAAGTGTTTTGTCTAGCTTTTGTATCACGGTAATGCAGGCTTCATAAAATAAGTTTGTTTTGGGATGGGATATTCTGCATTTGTCTCTTGGATCCATTTGATCTAAAGTGTAGTTTAGGTCTAATATTTTCTTATTAATTTTCTGTCCAGATGACCTATTGTTGAAAGTGCGGTATTGAAATGTCACTCTATTATTCTGTTACAGTCTATGTCTTCCTTCAGATCTGTTAATGTTTGCTTTATATATTTAGTTTACCCAATTTTGAGTGCATGTGTACTTAAAATTGTTATATCCTTTTGATGAAGTGATCACTATGAGTTTGTTCTTTTTAAAATTTTTGATATAAAATATATTTTTTATTACATAAATATAGTTACCCCTGCTTTCTTTTTGTTTTTGTTTGCATGGAATATCTTTTCCCAACCCTTCCCTTTCAGCCTGTGAGTTTTCTTTAAGCTCAAATTAGTCTTGCAGACAGCATATAATTTGGTCTTGTATTTTGCCCATTCAGCCACTCTATGTCTTTGATTGAAGACTTTAATCCATTTATATTCAAAGTAATTATTAACAGGTAAGAATTTACTAGTGTCATTTTCTTAATTGTTTTGGTTGTTTTGTATATTCTTTGTTCATTTCTTCCTCTCTTGATTTCTTTCATTGTGATTTGATGGCATTTTATAGCGATATGCTTTGTGTCCTTTCTTTTTATCGTTTGAGTATCTATTAAAGGTTTTTGCTTTTAATCACCCTGAAGTTTATAGAAAACATCTTATAACAGGCTGAGCACAGGCATTTATCTCCTACTCTTTCTGCTGGGGCAATGATCTAGGTACCATATGTGACCAGGGAGATAGCTGCTGGAAATAAGCTAATTGCATGTCCACTTTCTTTGCTTTTTTTTGTTGTTGTTGTTGTCTAGGGCCACACATGAATGCAAAGCCCCACTGACTCTCAGAAATAGGTTGTTGAGGAGACAGTCATTTGGGTGGGAGGTATTGAAATTGTGGCACTCAGTCTGTGAACAAACTCTTTCCAGGAAGAATGAGTAGACCTCAATTTATCACTGGCGCAAACAGGAGAAGAGGGTCAGGAGATGCCAAGCTCCAGCTCAGGCTGCCTAATGGCTACTGTGTGTCTGCCTCACTTTTGGCTACAATTACCTATGTAACTAATATCTAGCACAAGGTGTATAAAAAGTTCTCAGGTGAAATTCTCTCTTTATTAGCGCAACAACTGGCACTAATACCTGCCTCTCTTCCTTCCTTAAACATAGACATGATGTTTGAACCTAGAACATCAATTTTGCATTGTGCAGTGTAAAGTCTGAGAACAAAAGCTATTTCTCTGGGCTGGTAGTTTGGCCATGTGAAAAAAATAATAGAAGACCAGATCCCTACTCTTCTAAGGAGCTAAATTTAAAGCAGTAACTCCCTTACTTCTAGCATTTTTGATAATGTGTGAACAAATAAACACTTGTTTTAGTCACTGTCAATTAGGTTTTCTGTTTCATACAATGAAATTCATTCTTAACTAGTAGAACATGTCACTGTGAAAATTATAAATAAAAAAGTAAAAAAAAAATACGCATATCTTTCTTGCTCAATAAGCAGGCAGTTGCTACTATTCATAGGGCCAATGTAAATGAGCCCTTCCCCCATGACTGCAAGATATCTCCTGCAGTTCCAGTCATCATATAAGCAGGCAAAATTGGAGAAAAAGGGGAATACAAAGAATCATGCCAGTGAGTGTATCTTACTTTTTGTGATGGTTAACTTTACATATCAACTTGTATGGGCTAAGGAATACCCAGATAGCTGGCGAAACATTATTTTAGGGTATGTCTGTGAGGTTATTTCTAGAAGAGATTAGCATCTGGATTTGTAGACTAAGCAATGAAGGTCACCATCTTTAATGCAGGCTAGCATCATACAATCTGTTGAGGATCTGAATAGAATAAAAATGCAGAGGAAGGGCAAAACTACTCTATCTGTCTCAGCTGGGACATCCATCATTTCCTGTCCTTAGACATTAGCCCTTCTGGTTCCTGGGTCTTTGGACTTGGACTGAATTACACCACTGCTGCTTGCAAATGGCAGATTGTGGGACTTCTAACCACAAAAAGGTGAGAGATATCATCTAACATTTTTGGTTTTTTAAAATTTTCTATAGTTCATCTTCAACTTCTGCCTACCATATCAACTTCAACAGATACAACCTAGTCAATTTAATAAAAAGGTTTAATTGTGAATTTAGAGGAAATATTTTACTATACTTTATGCACGCATGCCCCTCCCCCCACCACACACACATACATGCGTATCCTTAACAACTTAAAATAAAAAATTTAGGTAAGCATTGATTTTAAAATAGAATTAAATTTCCAATGAAAGTAAATTCTCTAAAATTTCTAAGGTTTAATTTTTTATTCTACTGTATGACTAGAAAACATGTTTACCATCATTGTAGAGGGTCCCTGTACATCTCAGATGCTTTCAAAAGTCTAGACTGAATGGATATGTTGCAATGAGTGAACTGTCTTTTTTACCAAAAGCTTGGCACTTGTCCACAAGGCTGAATCAGAATAAGAACAAATGTTTTGGGAATGAGGAAAGAGATTTTTTCTTTGCTGGAAAAGGAGAAAAAATAGTAGACCTCATCTCAAAATCTAAATTTCCTGAACATAAGCAGAAATACAGAGCTTTTAAAGGATAGGTTCTCGGCTTCAGGCGATTACTGTGCTTAACTATTGCAATCTTCTCATCTCTGCCTTTGAACCTGGGATAAGAACAAAAGGCCTTCTCCCTGCTCCTTCCTACCACTGGTCTGAGGCAGGAATGCAGGAGTCTGAAGAGTTTGGAGGTTGTAAATCTAACTCCAACCACAGACAATTGCGGCAATACATTCCTATCCTATCCCCCCTGATAAGGATGAAGCTACCATCTCCCCTATATCTGCAGGATGAGACCAACGCAGGGATCCCAGAAACGGATTGTTTGAAAAACATTTATTATGGCTGTTCTGGCCCAGTTGCTCACTACCCCTGGAAAAACCGTAAACCCCAAGGTTCTCCCCTTTTCTCTTGTGGACGCTCTTTTAGGTCTCCACCCATCTGCACCCAGATGCTCAAATAAAACAGCATTTTGCTACACGTGAAGCTTTGTGTGTCTCCCTCTCCGCTGCAGACCTTACACATGCCAGTGGGAAAAACCACAAATGTGCATTGAATGACTCCATATGTGTTAATTCATACAAATGCAAATTATGCCTATGTGAATACCAAGGTGGAAATAAAAAAAAAAGGCATTGGCTATGTCTTTTATGCACTGAGTTAGTATCCTGAGTTATTCTTGAACAAAAAGTTATAAATCTTATATTTAAGAAATACTACATTTGAGATAATTTAAATGAACAATCAAGCCTCTGAACATTCTTGATGAAAAATCAGGTTGAAAAAAATTCATTTTCAAAAAGCTAAATTGTATGAGTTAATTTAATTGATAAAATCAAATTTCTGAGCTATTTCAATATAAAATCAGCTATAAAATTATAGTTACAGAAATTACTTGGAGAAAATTTTAATGAAAACTTTATTCTTAAAATTTTTGATTAAACATAATGTATTAAAAAAGCAGTGACTTGTATGATTTTTAAACTACTAGTTTGACTTCTGAAAATATTTACTCTTGGTGATGTTTCGATCTTGGCAAAACCACAGGTGATTAATGATGGTATACCTAATAGTACTATCAAGAGCATTTGAGACAGTTTATTACAATTATTGCTAAAAATATTTCCTCCACTTTAGGGTTTAAAACATGACACCTTCTTGTTCACTCTCTTGGTTGGCATTTTACAACCACTCTGGCCCATGCTATCGAAATTTCTCTTCTGAGTTATTATAGTACACTTTAAAATGGTCTCTCTACCCTGCTTTTATTCACCATTTTTACGGTCTCTTCACAATATAGCAGCCAAAGTATGAGTCTGCTAAAATATGTCAGATTCAGAGATTTCTTGTCTCAAAATCAGTGGCTTACTATCTCTCTAAGAGTAAAAGCCAATATTCTAGAAATAATCCATAAGCGATTATATTTTCTAAGCTCTGTTTACTTCTTTGATCAAATCTTCTATTACTAATACTCCTGATTCTGGTCAAGCCCTAATAGACTACTTGCTGGTTTGTAAACGTTCCAGGCAACTGCTACTCCAGGGCCTTTGCACTTACTATTTTCCTTAATAACAATTTATTGCTCTAACTAGTAGCATGGATTGTTCACATTCTTCTTTTAGGTTGTCACTAAAATGCCACCTCCTCAATAAATCTTTCTTTGGTAGGTACCCTATTTATCTCTTTTTCTTAATTATTCTTGTTCTCCTTCTTCACATTATTTGGTCTCTTTTAAAAGTTATATATATTTTGATTATTTATTTGTCTTATTTTTTTCTATCTAATTTCATATAACTATGTTCCATGAGATTAAAGATTTTTCTTTACAAGGTCATTGGTAGATTAGTACTGCCTAGAGCAGTGAGTAACTGGCATATAATATACACGTTTGTTTGATGAATGGATTATTTTTTCTTTAAGACAGTGTGTCCAGGCCATAGAAGTGTGTATGGAAGAGTCCTAGCCAGAGGGACATTAATACTCAGAGAGAGTATTTGCAAATTTATACTCATTTGTAATATATGTACTAGCAGAAATAATGATAATCGTAATGGAAATTTATGAATATATGGTGTAGTATATGAACTACTTTTCAAAGGACTCATAAATCTGTAAATCTGTGATATTATTAGGGCATCAACAAAAATTTTAAAGAGTAACACATTCTTTAACTAAAGAAATTCTGTGCTCCTATGTTTTGCTACATTCACTCTAGTGGCTTATCTTCCCCTTTGAATACCTCAAATGACTAATTGTTTAATGGTAAGGATTTATTCCATACTAATTTTGAAGGATCCTTTTGTTTGGTTAGTTTATTTGCTATATTTAGTAATGTTGCTATAAGCATAGCCACAAATTATGAACAAAGACTTGATTTTGCATAATCATAGGGCTATAGGAGAAGTAAGAAATGAAATATTTCTTAAATAGACATATTGATTAGGGATATCAGCAGGAAAAAAAGTATTGACTTTGAGAAATTTTCAAGATGTGCCCAGAGCTAAGGTCCGTAACTTCCACATGCTTATTATGTAATGATTAAAACATTATTATGTTTTATTTACACTTCCCAGAATGTTTTAAAGTAATTTCTTGCTTAATAGTAAATTATTTTTATTTTGTCAGTTGTATATGACTGAGACACTAAATAATTCAAATGTAAATATTAAGCTCATGTTGTCATATAATGAATGAAAATAAACTATCAGGAATTGAAAATAACACTATACAACACAATACATTTTTGTAGAACATGAATCTCTACATAAATTTTTGCACTGAAGTCTCAAATAATCCCTTTGAATTGTGTAAGACAGATATAGTCATTCCTATTTTTATATGACTTTAAAATCTTAAGCAATGCTCATTGCTGCACAGGATATAACTGGACAAATATTTTAATTTATCTGACTCTCTTCAATATGTTCTTGATCTCAATATATTTAGACTAACAACATATTTCTTAGTGTTGTACAGTTGCTTATATTACCAGCATTATGCAATTGTTTATTTGCCACTGTACTCCTTTCTTAATATTAAGGATGGAATACAGCTTTATTTGCCTTGTTTCTGAATTTTATTTACAGCACAACATTATGACAATGATTTAACATTTCTGAAAGTCTTCAGAAATATTCTTCATTAATTCATGTTAAAAAAGTGCGAGGAAGGTAAGCGTTTGGCCTGGTAATGACAAATGATAGGACAGAGAGTCCTAATTATGTGTGAGAGCTTGGCTTTTCCATTTTGCTAAAAATCAAATCGCATAAGCCATTTTCAATAGTAATGCTATGAGAGCTACGATACATTAAGTTATATTTGAATTTATCCTTGGACATTAATGATTGTGCTAGCTGTAAATTTCTTATTTTAATGCTCTGCTAAAAATCTTTCATTATCATATCATTATCTTTTATCCAACGCCAGCACTCTCTGAGATAATGCTAACACCAGATTAATTTAATAGTCTCTAGAAATGTAGATAAAAATACCATAAAATAGGGACAATGTCTATCTTGCTCATTGTTGATTTTGGATTCTCTAAGCCAGTACATGGTACAGCAGAAGAACGAGGTACATTTTGAGTAATGAATAAATATTAATACCCACTGTATGTTAAAAGAAATGAGAGAAATGAATAAGTATCAGTCAAAAACATGGAAAAAGTTAAGAAGCAACGTTATTCTTTTAAAATGCACTTAATAATGCATAAATCATAGGGCTGAGTGTGGAACATGATCGTAAGTGTCTTTACCAAGAAAAATTATTTGCATGCATTTTATATGCCATGAAGAACAGGACAGTAGGAGAACACTAAGTGATCTGTGATCTTGGAACTAGTGAAAAATGAGAAAAATTACTATAAACAGAAGAATTTGGTATTGTTAACACCAATTGTTTTTTATATCTGGGTTTTTGTTATTTTTTTCCCCAATCATATCAGAGTTGTGACTAAGGCTCAATGTGGAGAGAAAAGTACTTGGTAGCCAAAACCAAAGTGTGGAGAGTCTCTAACCATTGCGCTCAACCTCTTCAGTAGAAAGCCCCTTTGGAAGGTGCTAGAACCAGTCCCACTAATCATCACCACACTCACTCCTCAATCAATAAAAAGAATAACTGAAAGAAAGGAAGCCAAATTTAGAGAGAGATTTCAATTTGTACAGAATTAAGGTAAACTTGGAGATGAGTCTCATCAAAATCATCCACATTAAGAAATTGCGTGAAGTGGAGTCACAGAAAAGGTCCTCCAAAGTACTCACAAATACATCTGCAAGTGAAAACAAATTCATAATCCAGCCCTTTCAGGTTTTTGAAAGCAAGTCAATGTTAACCAGAAAGCAACAACAGCCCCAAAGAGGATTAACAATTTTTCAAACCAGCAAGTGCACATTTATCCTTTTTCTTTTCCCTCTTCCCACACCCCTAAGTACTGGTGGATCCAACAATTAAAGAGAACTGACTAGAGGTATTTAAAATATGGACCATGTCTCTCTTGCAGTCTGCTTCCTGTCTACTGAGCTCTATCAGTGTCTGAGGGGTAAAGAGAGGATCATTGAAAATCGATTCAATTTAGTCCTGAATAATGGTTTAAGTGTCTTCTAATAATCAAAAATGCTAAAAAGACAGGAAGTTTGGACAGGATGATATTAAACACACTTCTGGGGAAATTTATAAAAACAATAACAATACAACAAAGAGCTCCATGTGTAAATTTCAGTAAAGCGGACAGACCTTTTTCCATAATTTTACTTAAATTCAACACAAAACAACAATCTGAGTTTGCATAAAGAATTGCCTAATGAAAATATTTCTTTTTAAACACAAGTGGGTAGACAGAACACAGGAAATGAAAAAATTGATTTCAGGGGGTCTGAGATCCTCTGTGAGATTATTTTTTGACATTTTTGTATTTTTTAATCTGTGATAAAATATATAATAATAGGAATTTTATAAATATTTTAGACGACTATCTTGTACTTGAGTTTTGTCATGTCTTCAGTGCCTGTGTATTGATTTTTGTATATAATTATATCGATGCCAAATAAAACTTCTTTTATTACTTTAAACAAATAAGAACAGGAAATGTTTTAATATTTAAATGATGCCTTGGACTCTAGTGAAGGTCAAATGATATCACAATTTGTTGAAACTAAAAGCTTCTCAATATTTAGAATATAGAAAATCTCTGAAAGAATTAATTCATTACAAAACACACATGGTGGTACAAGCATGCAAGTTGTTAACAACCTGCCCCCCAGTAATTGATGTTATGATCATATTACACACAATTATTTGGTATGCACAAAACATCACCTCACCTTAATTTGATGTTATTATTTTAGTACACATTTAGAGTTTTAAAAATTATTTTATTCACTTTAAAAGATTTTTGAAACTGATAGTTGTTGAAATAAGTAAAACTACAGAGATATATAATGTATTAACAATTTCTCTCACATTTACCTTTGTTCTTCAGCCACACAGACACATAAGAAATCAATTTTAAGAAGTTGATACATCATCATTTAGATATTTCTTAATGTTCATACTAACATAAAACACTGCATTGATATTTTCATTTGTTTTATATGTTTTTATTTTGTTATTTTGGACAAACAGGAATAAAATATGCTCATTATTTTCAATATTTCTATATTCTGGATTTTATTTTTATATAGCATAGATTCCCTAAAATTGGAGTTTTGCATCAAGGACTATTTGTAATTTTAATAGATTCTACCAGGTAATGTCTAGGTAATTTCCCAGCATTCCATATTCCTACCAGCAGGTATGGAATACACATTTTTCAACAGTCTTGATAATTTTCATTATGTAAAGAGTTTTAAAATTTCAGCAAGTCTATAAATTGAAATATATATTTCACATTTATTTTATTTTGCTTTTCTTAAAGTACTAGCTAGATAGTGCAGCTTTTCAGGGTTTTTTTTTTTTTAGCAGGTTCTTAATGTTCATTGTTTAGCCGTTTGCCTTTTTCTTAATGGATTACCTGATTTTTCTTATCATTTTGTAAGATGATTTCCAAATTAGCTATATAAAACTTTAGGGATGCCTATGAAATTTAATAGTTTTTATTTTGAGTTTTTCTCTTTTTACTTCATGCATTATTTTAATTTTAAAAATAATAATCTTTATGCATTCAATTACACTATTTTTCTTAAGATTTTCCTGATTTTTCTTGCTGAAAATATCTATTCATGTTAATGATTTTAGAAATATTTTCCAAATTTATTCAAGAGTGTATGAGAAACATACATACTACAAATTTCATTTAAATCCAATGGGAGAAAATTATTTCTTAATTCATCTTGGCATAATTAGTTATATCTGCCTGAAAGAAAAAGAAATATAGACTACCTTACATAATAATCACAATAAATTACTTATATGTCAAAATAAAAAACATGAATTTTACTAGAATAAATTAAATTTTCCTACATTTAGCTTTTATTTGAATAGAAAATCTAGTGATTATTTTGTGTCATAACTCATTTAGTATAAAAAATAATATACTTAGCACTCATATACCCATCATTGATTATCTAATCTCAATAATTTTGTTATATTTTCTTCAGATCTTTTATTTAGAAATAAAACAGTAGGCAGGGTCAAATTCCTATTTGAATTCCTCACCCTATTTTTTATTTCTGCCTCATTTTTTGTCCTCAGATGTAATTATTTTGATAAGTTTGATGCTTCAATTTCATTGTTTTCAATTGCATTAATTGCTAGATGTTGTTTACTTTTCTGTTTCCTTTGGGTTTTCTTTGATATTTATTCCAATTTTTGAGTCACATAGTTAGATAGGTGATTTTCATCAATTCTTCTTTTTGTTATATTCCTTTAGTGTAGTTTTTTTCCCCCCACCTCTGGTCAAACCTTAACTTAAAATCCACAAGTTTTCAATTCCATGATTTAATCGTCATTCATCTAATTTTTTTCTAAGTTCATTTCCATTTTTTGACCCCTGAGTTTCTTGCAATGATATCTTTCTTAAATTTCCAAGCATTCGATGATTTTCTACAAATCATTGTTATAAATTTGCACGTTAATGCTATTCTTTTAGTAACAAAGAACACATTCTATAACATTTATTCTGCTGTTGATAAATTCAGTGTTTTTTATATGGTCATTATGTGAATTCTGCCTATGTTACTGCTTAAATGTCTTATATTCTCACCGAATTATTTTTTCTTTTTGCTTTTTATAAAACTGTTTTTGAGAACAGTGACTTAAAATAGTCTAGTATTTTTTGTGAGTTTTCTAGTTTTTATTTTAGTTTTGTCAGTTGTGTCTTATGTATTTTAAGAGTATGCTATTGCATATTAGTTTTGCATTTTAATTCTAGAAGATGAACTATTTCCAAATTGTGAAATTCCCTCTCTTTTGCAGATAATGTTTCCAACATTCAAGTCTACTCTGATACCACTTTAAGGTTTGTATGATATATATTGGAGATATATATATATATATATCTCCAATATATGTTTAAGTATTTTTGTATCCCTATTTGTAAAATCAGGCTCTTAAATGAAGCAAAGCGCATAATAGGCTCTGCATTTTTTTTTATTGACTCTGACCATCTATGTCTTTTCATTGAGGTGCTTGTCTTTTCACATCTTATGTAACTATCAACATATTAATAGTTGGATTTAGTTAGTAGTGTGCTGGTAAATGTGTAATAATCACCTCTTCAAAAAATTATGTATATATATGTTTATTATAAACTTGACTATGTACAGGATGTGTAGAATACAATTTATAAATAACACTAAATTGTAATGCTAAATGATATAATACAACAAATTTCATATAGCCAATTTATTCTCAGAATTTAGATAAGTTGTATTTTATTTATAATAAATAAAATGATTTGTAACATTTGCTAATTTTTGTGATGTAAGTACTCCACCATGGCAAATTTCTAGCTGTTAACATGATGTCATTGACCATGGTGTTACAAAGATAAGTGCAGTAGCAAACAATTTCATATAATGTTCCCATCAAATGGTTCAATACATGTAAATATGCAAAATGTAGTAAAATAATTAGAATTGAGGAACCTGAGTTTGTAGTAAGAGGCTTTGTAAATGACATAGAAATGTTAGCTTGGTCTATTTTATACTTCTATGCCTGCACCATAAAAAAGAGAAAGAAAGAGAGAATACTGACTTTTTCATAATGTGAATTTTTTTTCTCCGCAGGCTTACATGTTCTATGTCATAAAGAAAATATTCTGCAATTCTAAACTTTTTGTAAATGTCTTATTATGCTTCCAGACAGGTGAGAGAAATTTTCATGCAACCATGAAACTATACAGTGCAGTTTGTCACAGAGCATGATGAGCACCTTAAAAATTTGCTAATTACAATCATATTATCTTTCTTTTTTTAAAAAAATAAGACAATCTCCTTTTGCTTTAAAATGGCATTGAAATTTGAGAGACATAACAAAAACTTTTATTAGTGGCATAGTACATGTGTAAAACTGTTTTAATCTATAAAATGATTTAGTAGCAATTTGCTAGTTTAGCAAATGTGATTAGACATTTAATTTTATGACTATTATCTTTCTTTCTCAAATAAACAAAATAATTAGAGAACACAGTGAAGTTATAATCCATTTAATACTCATAAAATCTTCTTTGATACAGGTTTAAAACTGGGCAAATAGAGTAAATATCTATCTTGCTTTTAGAATAATTCCAGTTAAAATGTTATCTCAGAACAGACTAACACTAGTAATTAACCACCTTGCTTTTGGAGCAAGCAGTGTATCTTTGTAAGTAGTCTGTCTTTGAAGCAGAACTAAAAGGAACAAAATTTTCAGAATACTATTTTTTTTTTGCTGAAGCAGTTAGTCCCAATTACTTTGCTGAATATAGGATGGCCAATGAACCAGAGTATTCATATTATTTTAATGCATTCAAAACATGGAAAGCAGCTGCTACTGACCTTTGAGATGCCCTCCTGAGGTGGAGCAGCTTTTTATATGCAAACTAACATATTCACATATTCTTTCAGGGCAGAGCCCTGCAAAACTCCTGAGACCATTTCTGTCTCCAATATAGTAATATTAATTTATGGAGCAACGTGGAAATATCTGAGAGGTTAGCAGGAGATCTAACAGGGCTCATGTCTGGAATGAGCATGATGCTAGATGACCTGGGTAGAAACAAGAGGGTTGTATAAATATATCAAATGAAGGCAGCAGTGAAAGATGATGATCACTTGCCAGTTGCACCTCTGTACCCAAATCACCCAGGACTTCAACTCAAGCACAAGAAAATGAAGAGGAAGAATAGCATCTCCTTGAATTCATTAAAAAGACTCCGGATTCATTGAATTATTGGCATTGGTAGGATTGTTTTGCCACAAGATGAACTTGAGCATTAAGATAAGCATTACATTCAATTATGAAACAAAATAAAGCTAGTTTTATTTATTTGCATACATTTTTTGGACAAAATTCTACAAACGATACATAATTCATTGTATCTTTCTTGTTTCTGCCCAACTATATATTTTGTAACCAAAATAATTGTCTAGTTTAAGCCATATTCTTTGGTTTTTTGGTGTGGGGGGTTGTTTTTGGTTTTTTTATTTTTTATTTTTTTTGAGACAGGGTCTTGCTTTGTTTCTCCGACAGGAGTGCCATGCCATGATCACAGTTTACTTCAATCTTCAACTCCTAGGACCAAGCAATCTTCCTGGTGCAGCCTCCAGCTAGAACTACAGGCACACACCACCACTCCCAGCTAACTTTTTAAATTTTTGCAGAGACATGGTCTCAGTATGTTGCCCAACCTGGTCTTGAACTCCTGGTCTCAAGCAATCCTCTCTCCTCGGCCTCCCAAAGTGCTGGGATTGCAGGCATTAATCACCTCACTCGGCCTTTTTATTTTAACCCATATTCTATTTTGAGTTCATTTTATATATGTTTTCTTTCTTTTCCTCTAAAGTTTAAAAAATTACTTCTTTTTTATTTCTTATAGATTGCATTTTTTAAGTCTTTAATTCTGAGCACTATTTTCCATTGGATACTATTCTTAAAATGCAGAATCTCAAACTGGGTCATTATTCTCTAAGAATTGTCATGACAGCTAAAGCATAGTTTGGCTTCTTTCAGTCTTTATGGGCACACATACCAGTCTATTTTTAGCTTTTTAAGAAACAGATCCAGTACTGACTCATACTCCCTGCCAAGAAGGTGCTGTATTTAAACCTATCTGGACATGATTTTTCACATATTTAAGTGTAATTTTTCTCCCCAAATATTCTTTTCTCAACTTAAGTCATTCAATTTTTAAAATCACCTTCCAATATTTTTTCCTAACATGAACCTTAGTTTCATTGCTGGTTGGATGCACTTGCCCTTTTACCTTCAGAAAAAAATTAATAACTTAATGACTTCCATGGATCAGAATCAATAAAATCTATGGCCTACAACTTGCCAGAATATATATAAAAACTTAAAGAATTCTATCCCTTTAAATAAAGAAAATGAAAAGTATAGGAAAAACATGTTTTTCAGATATATATTTTATATTGTGTTTAGAAAATTAAATATAGAATTAAAGGTAATTAGACTTGTTCACCTGGGTAAATATTTCCAAAATGCAGTAAACAAACAGGAGAATGCTTGGTTCCTATTTCATTAATTCCATAATTAGAAGATAATATTAAAAATTCAGTGCTTAAACACATGGATAATTTTTTTTAAATAAAGAAAAAATAAACTGATTTTAGAGATGGTGATCACACATTGACCTTTGGGTGGCCTTCCCTAAATGTGAAAGAGGGCAGAGCAATATGGCTGAACGGAAACCTCCAGCTAATGTCCCTCTGCAGGAACACCAAATTCAACAACTATTTACGCAAGGAAGCACCTTCAGAAGAACCTAAATGCTCTGAAGCTCCTTTAGCAGTAAATGAAAGTCCACAGACACTTCCTGGTAATATTTCTAGTGCACAGTTTTCTTCCATATCTTGGCAAGCAAGTTGAGTTTCTTGAACAATGTTCTACCAGACTAACCCTCAATTTCAAATTCTTTTCAATGTTTCAATTATAAGGACTTGTAAACAATTGAACAACTCAAAATATTAAGTGTTTAATGGTATAATCCTTTAGAAGTAAGTTTGGGAACCAAAGCACCTTTAAGAGAATATAGTTGATAGAGATTAATTTCAATTGCATTTGTAGTAAGACAGCATCAGCTCTGACTTCTGGTAGGAAACTAGAACAGAACGGTAAAGACTTATTGATATCAAGATCTGCTCTATGTATTTAACAAATTTTTACTTAGCAAATAAACATACTTTAGATTAATATTTATTAAACCATTTGGGACAATAAAAAATGTCCAAATACTTTAGAAGATTACATTAACAGATAAATAATGCATATGATATTTACTGATGAATGCAATAGCTTTGGAAAACTATTTATTCAAATATTCTATAATTTAGAGCTTTTGGAGTCACAGATTAATTTTTATGTCTTGCTTTTTTTGGTGATATTTTTCTATATCACCAACCTTTTACCACTTTAATATATTTTATTTTGCCAACTGATGGTAACTGGTTAATATTAATTTATCTTATGGGTACATTTTGGAAATTATTTAAAAGAAAAAATCATTCATAATGCAACACAAAGCAATGTGACCAGACTAAAATTCTTACATTCGATTCAGTAGATTCCCAAGGAAATATATTTATGGAATAAACTCCTTTATCTATGTATACAGTAGGTGATATCAATTATTTAAAAGCATGACTTTTGTAGTTTACTCTGTAATTTACTAGCTTATTGTTAACACTAGTCTTTTAATATTAATTCAAGAAACAATTTGAATAATTCTCTTGCTAATTTATTCACAAAACATAAAGATATAATGATGAATTCAGCTTAGTATTTTTTGCATTCCATTCAATACTTTGATATATTTAAAAAGTAATAATAAAAATGAATAAATATTCATTCAGGTTTTTTATTTCTTTAATGCAGACATTTTCAAATTTATTAAAACATGTTTTAAAAAAGGAGCTATGTAGTCTATTTAGATTATGCTAGCATAAAATAAATTTCAAATAGTATGTAAAGGCTCAGAAATTTCTCCTGAGAGATAAAGTGAAAGTACAATTTAAAAAAAAAAACTGTAATACTTTTAAGAAAAGCTGAAAGTTTGAATTATGTTAACGCAATAAATTACAAGGCACATCAAAAATTACTTAAATAATCAAACAGGAAAAAGATTATTCATGTCAAACATAGGCCACTACAGGGTTCTATAGAAGCAAATATTCAAACTCAGCAATTTGATGATGGAAAAATTATTTTTTGTTCATGCTAATTCAACATCTAGCAACACATGATGTTATAATATTTAACAGCTTTTGAAAAATTAAAAGTAACCAGCTAGTTGTAAAAGTGTTAAGAATGTCTTCAGTCTTTATTTTTTAATAATTATTATATATGCCTTTCTGCTGTTTCCATAAAACTTTATAAAGTTTTTCTATTGGCTACTTAAAAGTGATCACTGGCCTCAGTTACAGTGAGTATGTCACTTTTTGAGCGGCCTTCAAAATCAACCCAAGACCCTGGCAGGATAAACCTCAAAGAAATGACTTCTTTCTCTTTGGCCCTGTCTGTGGTGAGTGCCTCACTTATTTTGAGCTGTGCATTTCATCACTCAGCCTAACGAACTGCCAGAAACCAGGCTTTCAAGGGGATCACCTGGTGAGTCCTTCTTATGTCTCCTTTGCTTCATCTGTCCCACAAACTGCAGCTTAGGGAACTTGAAAATGTGGGAAGTGTCCAGAAGAGAAAGCTGATATTTCAGGGAAATCCTGAATTATTAGAACTTTTCCTAAACTAGGTCCAGTTCCTCGTGTGCCCTTAAAATGAATGTTTTATGTAGCAGCTTAGATTCCCCAAACATTCTCTTAACCTATTTTTCGAGGAGCCAAATGCTCTTCCTATTTTTTGTTTTTAATTAAGTCAAGGGAGTCGAGGTGAATATGTGGAAATGTTGAACTATGTTTCTTCCAATTTAGACTTCAATGGACAGTTTAAAATTATACTTCAATTCTTATGAATCATATAGTATAAGATCTAGTGGTGACTTTCCAAGAAAATAACAATATTGATTCTCAAAAGAGTAAAAAAACAGCTCAAAACAAAAACATGTAATTTATGTATCTCATGCTCCTACAAATATACTTTATTGTATTTCTCTCAAAGTGCAGCACCTCGCAAATCAACATAGTCTAGACGTGGACCACCTGTCTCCCAGTAGGCCACTTCCAATTGGTCTTCCTCTCAAACGATGCTCTCCTCTTCTCCACTATTTCTTCACCTTGAGACCAGAGTTATCTTTCTTAAATGCAGGTGAAATAATTTCTTTATTTAAGGCATTGTCCTATAACACTGGAATATGATTCTGACTTTAACAGACAGGAATCACTGTCTGGCCCCAAACCACTTTATGATTATCATTTCTTGCCTCTACATGAGCTGACCCTAAATCCTCATCAAGATGAAAGTTTCATCACATAAAATCATTATTGCTAATTGCCATGTTTTCAATACTTCTCTTAATTTGATCACTATTCTTCTCTGTCTGGTATTTATTCTTACTTCTTTTTCCTTTCAGATTAATTCATTTCCCAAGATTCGATTCAAATATTTCTTTCTCAAATTTCTATTTCTAACCTCTATGTGAATTGATGTTTGTCCCTGGTATTTGTCCCTGTAGCACCATGTACATCCTTCTACTAAACAAATACAGTATTACACTTTACGTATATGTACCTGATGAACATTTCGCTGATACCACAAGATGTTACAAATACATGAACTATTTGACCTATTTATCATAACTCCACTCTCAACTCATGAAATTAGTTATGTGTGCACATGTGTGCTATTGATTTTTAAAATATTTGTCACATATATACAATTATTTCTCCATATAGTTAAAATTCAGTTTATCATTATGTTTATTTTTAGTAATACTTATTTTTATATATATAGATATATAAAGAGAGAACAGTACATAAAATATAACTGATTTATATGTTATTCTTTGTTATCTCTGAATTTATAATTATTTAGAAATATAAAGCATTATTCTTAAGTTTATTCTTAACATAAATGTATTATAAGATCATTAGAAAATTTTAGAAAATAAATAAAGAACTGAAAAGGAACCACTAAGTCATACCAAAGCAATCACAATCAACATAAACCTATAGTGTAAGTTTTTAACTATACATTTTCAATGCTAATAATATGTGTCTATTTTCCTTCATATAAAATCATGATTGTATTGTTTTATGCAGTGACAAATTATAAGCAAAACTACACAATATACATTTTTCCTATAAGATAAAAAAAATTCTCCAAAATTTAGCATAGCTTTAAACATTATAGCTCAGTATTTATCATGTTTACGTGTTAGAAAATATTTACTAGTCGCAATAATGAATACCATTAGCGTTGTGGGATGCTCAACTGAATTTTGGCTGCAATGTAATATAGAGTAATAGGATAATTTCCTCTACCGTATGAGGTGTCTCAAAAGTGAGAGCAAATTGTAGGAAATATAACTAGGTTATAATAATTTCTTTGATGTGAAAAAGCCATCACAAACACTAAAGAGAGAATTTTTAAACAGAGTGAATTAACAATGAATTTTAATAGTGTACATATGAAGCTAAAAAAAACCTCACAGAAAACAAACAAGAATTTTATTACACATCTCTGGTAGTGAGGAAAAAAAGACAATAAAAATAAGCCAAAAAAAGAAAATAAGCATCACTCCTGATCCACCTCTCAAAGAAACTCCCTATTGTTAACATTTGGACTTATATACCTTTGTGCTTTTCCTAAGAATATATGTTTATAGAAAAATGAAATCACAAACTCATATGCACATACCTGCATACCAAAATGCAGGAACCCCTGGTTATACATACAATCATTTTTCGGTATACATTTCTTCTTTTTATTATATATAGAAAATATTTATCAATAGTTTAAATACGATTAGACAGCAAAACCTCAAGGATGGCTAATGTTATTTATTTATTTATTTTTGGTTATCACTGGATAAGCAGTAAAAGTATGTATGTATAACATTCTAATGGAGGAATTAAATAATTGTTAATATTTTATTCATTTAAAATAAGAAAACACAGTAGGCAACAAAAGAGAACATAAGCAATTGGGTCAAGTAGAAAACGAAGAGTAAATTGGTAGATAAACTTAAAAATTGCCATAATTAGATAAAATGTAAATTGATTAAAATGTCTGGTTTAAAGACCTAGAATGTTAAACTAAATGAAAAAATAAGAGAAAACTATATGCTATTAAAGAAATACAGCTTAATAAAGCAAAATATTAAAAACATAAGGATAGAGAATGGTACAATATGAAAACACTAATCAAATAATTACTAGAGATGAAGATGGAGGTTTTTCAAATGTTTCTCAGCCTGTAGGCAAGATATCACAATTCTAATTCTGTATATACTCAATATTTTGTATATTTTCAAAATGCGTAAAGAAGAAATGTACAGAAAAATAGGGAGAAAGATTTATCTGCTATCATGGTGAAAATAAACCTTTTAATGGATGATAGACAAAAGTCAAAGATAATAAAAACTGAATAAAGATATAAAAAATATAAGCAATATTGATTTAATGGATACATATACATAAATATTTTCTAGAAAGCCAGAATTCACATTTTTTTTAAAGATACAAAGAACATTTGTGAAAATTGCTCATATGTGTTATAAACTGCAGCAGTCCCCAGCCTTTCAGGCACCAGGGACTGGTTTCATGGAATCATGAAAGACAGATTTTCCAGGGACAGCAGGTGCAAAGGTGGGCGGAGCTGCGGCAGTGACGGAGTGATGGGGAGCGCTACAGATGAAACTTCGCTCACTCGCGCTCACTGGCCCATTGGCCTTCGGTTCACCTCCTCGCCTCCTGTTGTGTGCCCCCACCTTCCTAAGTTTCATGAAAGACGATTTTTACACATATTGCGGGGGTGGGGGGCGGTGCGGAGCTGTGTGGCACGGTACTTCACAGGCCGCGAACTGGGGGCTGAGGACGGTGGTTATAAAGCATCCCTTAGCAATTTGTAAAGGTTTTTAGGCATTATCCAGAGCATAATCTCTGGGGGAGGTCACAAGGGAGGAATCAAAAACAAAATTGCAAAGAAAAAGTTAGACAATTAAGGAATATATTTCTAGTTGAATGGAAGGACGAAGAAAAAATATAAATGGAAAATCAAAAAGTATTTTCAACTAAATGAAAAAATGACACATCAAAGCTGTGAGATGTATGTCAAGCTGTATTTACACAGAAAGTCATATCATAATAGGCATATCCTAGAAAAGGAAAAAAGCCAAATAAATTAATCATATAAGTGTGTACATAAAACGGCAGAAAAATAATAAATAGAAAATAGCAAAGGAATTAGAAAGAAGTATACAATAAAATTGCCAAAATTGATGAAAGCAAAATCAAATCAACAGAGAAAATTGTTTCCTGCAGAAACTGAACAAAGAAGTGAAAAGTCTGATAAGTATTATAGGAACTATGGCTGTGATTTTGAAAAAACATTCCACAAAGAAATCCTTAGGACAAGATGTCATCCCTGGTAAAATATATTAAATATTAAAAATATTTAAGAAATATTAATAATTTTCAACAAACTCCTTCAAAAAATATCAAAAGAAAGGGCCTCTCCATCTTGGATTATGAAATATTATAACTAGGATTTTATAATGAAAGATTTAACATCTTTCATATACATAAAATAATACATTCTGAAAGATAAAAATGTGTATTAACTTGACAAAATTATTGCATATACTGGAACTACAAATAATGTGCACATAAACTATTAGAATTAATGAATGAATTTATCAACATTGTTGGATACAAAGACAACATACACATATCAGTAATATTTCTATATGCCAGAAAGAGACAAAAAAGAGAATTAAAACTATCATTCATAATAATATCAAAAGTATTCAATAATTCATATTAAATATTATGTAAAATGAGAGTAACTTTTGTTAGTAAGAACAATATTGAAAATTATTAAAGAAATTCTGCATAAATTAAGGAATGTGCATGTTATGCAAAAGCTAAATTGTAAATATGTCTGTTCTATGTAAATTGATCCAAAGATTCTGTGCAATCTGAGTCAAAATCCCAGCAATTAGTTGTGTGAAATTTAAAAGCTGAATTAAAAATTTAGATGAAAATATCATTGCTGAAGACAATGCAACAGTAAGACTGGGTTTGACACAGTTTAGAAAAATTGAGCAGCATTCAGACAGAATTATACAAATCATATCCATACTCACAGAATCACTTGATTTATGTCCAAAGTGATACCATAGTGTAGTGCAATGAGGCAATGACGATTTTTCAATAAATATCACTGCATTAAAAGAATAAAAATATGGTCAAAGGTGCACCTTTAACACTATCACATCATAAAAAAGGCACTCTATGTGCTTTATATAGTTTTTATAAGTGCAGAACCTCTAGATGATGAACAGTTCTGGAAAGAATATCAAGGTCATCTTTGCTATTCATGACACGGGTAACCAAACACAGGACCTTCATATTTTACCTCTCAGCCAAGCAAGAATGTGATCCAGGATTTATTCACAGGAGAAGTAACTGGACAAGGGTGTGAGTAGAGTAAAAGTGAAAATATATAAATAAATAAATTCTGGTATCAAAGGGAAAATGATAAGATGTTAAATGCAGAAGGCACTGGACAAGAGAAAAAAAAAACAACTTTGCAAAGCAAGTGGTTTCCAACTGTGGTCATCAGAAAAATACTATAGTTTGGGGACAGAAGATGAAGCCAAAAAATGTTAGTAGTGCACAAGATAAATCTTTTATAGGACACCTGTGAATTCTCCTAAAAACAAAAATGTATCTTCTACGGGGGCTGAACTGGTTTTGACAGTAATTAGCTTAGGCATTGTTATTAGTAAGTTAGTGTCCCATTTTGTAAAAGCAAAGAGATATTTCAAAATACATATTTCAGTGCTAAAAACAGATGCTCATTTCAGTGCTTTGAATAACTATGATAATAGCTAAATGAGAGCTGTAGACAGCTAGAAGAGAAAATAAACATCCACATGATAAAATCTGAAATATTTGCACCCCATGCATTTAGTTTAAGAAATTTTGAAAACATAAGTGCAGAAAAATATTTGTCTCCTACCAGAAATATTTTTTATTTAAGCAATAATTATTTTAATAAATATATTACCTCTTTACTCTGTTCCAATCCCAATAGACTAAGACACAGGGAAAAATTAACGACACAAAAATTTTTGAATGAAGAGATAGATATGTAAAATATTAAAGTAATTCTGAAATTTTCCCTGTCACCACACCAAACATAAGACCAAATTCAAAAAGATTGACAACACCAAATGTGGTAAGGATATAGACCGAATAGAATTTTCATGTATTGCTGCTGAGAATATGATAGTGGTACTATACTTTGGAGCAGTCATTGGAAGGTTTATTTTTGACTGTGTATTTACACAGTGACTCCACAATTAATTACCAGGAAAAAAATGCCCATAAAACACTTGTATGAGAATACTTATAGCAATATTATTCATAAGAGCTAACAGCTGCAAAATCAAACAAAAATTTTCATCAACAGGAGAATGGATGAATGAGGTATGATGTAATCATACAATGAAATACTATTCTGCAACATAAAAGAATGAACTGCTGGTGGCTGAACCTTGCTACCTCAAGACATAATTGAGTGAAAGAAGCTGAACAAGAAAAAGCAGTAAAACTTATTATTCTTAATAGAAGTTAGAAAGTTATTGCTGCTGGGAGGACCAACATGGGAAAAGAATCTTTACTATAAAGGGACAGTGTGGAAAATTCTGGAGTGATACAAGTTGTCTATATTTTGTTTTGCATGGTAGTTACATGAGTCTATTTAATTAGAAAACTCATCAAACTCAATGCAAGATCTGTTCATTTTGTTATTTGAAAAATATTTCTCAATTATTAAAAATAACAATAATAAATAATAAGTTCTCCCAGTGTTTGAAAGATAGAGACATTATATTGTACCTTTTGGGACAGAGTGTGGGTTAGGATAGAAATCCCATTGATTCCTGTATCCATGTTTACATATTTTAGGACTTCAATAATATACCTAGTATGGGTTTTATAGGTAGTTTACTTCAGATAGAACAAACCTTAAAGGGACAAGCATGCTGAAAATATAATTAAACTATTCCCTTGAGCTGAACTGACAGACAGATTGAATTTTCCTTGAGAGTTCATGAAGAATATATTATTTAACTTACCATTGTTACCTATCTTAAAGAAGCGTTTATCCTATTTTAGTCTTCAACAGTCTGTAAAGGTTTCATGGATGGAAAATAATAATTTTATCAATCAAATTTAGTTTCTCAATATAATTTGGCCATATGCCAACATTTTATTATTCAGATACAGTTTATCTACAAGTTTTTTTGATATGTCTTTGTAATCTTGAGAAAAAAAAGCCATGGTACTTATGAACAGAGGGAAAATAAAACTCAGCAGCCCTCACTCTTTGTGTGGGATTGGTCTTTCCTGCTTCATTTACCACACAATTTTATCAGCAGACAAATATTTTGAACTTCATCCAGCACATAATAATCTGATGTAAATAATGAATCATATGGATCATAGAACTTGGAGGAAGATTTAAAAACTGAAATTCAGTAAATTTAGCTGAATTAACGGTTTCTAGAAAAGATCCATTATATGTTGAAGATTATAAAAATCATTAAATATATCAAACCAGTCAATTGATCACTAATTCTAAACTTATGACAACTTAAGTATAAAAAGTTTTCAGATCTCTTGGCTGATGGAACTGAACTCTGGCTAAATTTTAAAGATACCTGGGAAGCTTTTGAAATCTATGGATATGTGAGTCTTAGTTCAAAACAAGGAGTGGGCAAATCATAGATAATTTTGAAAATCCCTCAGGTGATTCTAGTATGCAACCTGGTTGTAGACTCCCTGGTAGGTCTGAGAACCTTTGAAGCATCAATTCTAACACCTAAGATGGCATAACTAGTACTAAGATAAGGTTTGGGTGTTTCAGTAGTTAAGACAAAAATTTCTAATTAACATTTAACAACGCTGAGGTGCATTTTCCTCATATACAAATGAAGATTCAGATCTATTGATCATTGGGTTTCTCTCCAGCTATAAACTTTCTTTATTAAATTTTCTTTCTCTGTGATCTCCCGAGAGCAGTGAATAAGTTTAGCTTCTTTTCTTTGTTTGCAAAAATATCATCCATTCTTAGGAAGACAGTACAAGAAAACCAAAATTATTCTGAATAGTGTCCTTTCACATAGAGGGTCTAATTTCAATTTTTGTTTTAACTCCAGAGGTAAATAAAAATGTCAAAATATATGGTGAATGTGGTGCCAATCATTACTATTCTCTAAACTTACTATTAATTTTTACTTAAAATACTTCCATCTTAAATTTGGGAATCCCCTTTATTTTTGTCTGGAGGCAGTAACCGCACTAAAGAGTGAAATGGCAAAGTTATGTTCCTATATACGAAAGAATTACTTCTAAGTTTTCTCCTATTACATCATTGATGGTGAACAGGGGTCTTGAAAGGCAGGAACCAAACAATATCATATTCAGGATGCCTGATCTCATGTTTGAGGGACAGTTCTAGGGGCATTGCTGCAAAACTAATCCTTTTGTAAATTTTAACTGCAAAGTTCCCTTCATGGCAAAGACAATACCTGAGATGACAATTACATATATTTTCTTTACTTAAGCTATTGATAGAAATATCAAAAGATGAGCCTAGGGCATGGAACAGGGAAAGAAAAGCATAAACTTGCCATGATGTAGGGCAGCATCAGCAGCAATGCGGGCATTCAAAATGGTAAAGCATTGTATAGACTGAAAGCTAACGAGAAACAGCAGATCACAATAAAAATAAAATAACAGGTGTCAAAGTGAAATATCAACAAAAATAAATAAATGGGACCTGATCAAATTAAAAAGCTTCTGCACAGCCAAAGAAACTGTCATAAGAGCAAACAGGCAACCCACAGAATGGGAGAAAATTTTCACGTGCTATAAATCCGACAGAGGGCTGATAACAAGAATCTATTTAGAACTCAGAAAAATCAGCAAGAAAAAATCAAACAGCCCTATCAAAAAGTGGGCAAAGGAGATGAACAGAAACTTTGCAAAAGAAGACAGAATAATGGTCAAAAAACATATGAAAAAATGCTCAACATCTCTAATCATCAGGGAAATGCAAATCAAAACCACAATGAAATATCACCTATCTCCAGTGAGACTGGCCTTTATCAAAAAGACCCAAAACAACAAATGTTGGCGTGGATGTGGAGAGGTAGGAACACTCATACACTGCTGGTGGGACTGCAAATTAGTGCAACCTCTGTGGAAAGCAATATGGAGATACC
>CAUYSK010033315.1:0-32709 GCA_963575035.1 Avahi laniger
TCTTTTGCTCTTTTGGGTAGATGCCTAATAGTGCTATTGCTGGATTGAATGGTATTTCTATTTTTAGCTCTTTGAGGTATCTCCAAATTCTTTTCCACAGACATTGCACTAATTTGCAGTCCCACCAGCAGCGTAAGAGTATTCCCATTTCTCTCCACATCCTCACCAGCATTTGTTGTTTTGGGATTTTTTGATAGAGGCCAATCTCACTGGGGTTAGGTGATATCTCATTGAGGTTTTGATCTGCATTTCTCTAATGATTAGAGATGCTGAGCATTTTTTTATGTTTTCTGGCCATTATTCTGTCTTCTTTTGAAAAGTTTCTGTTCATTTCCTTTGCCAATTTGTTGATGGGGTTCTTTGATTTTTTTTCTAGTTGATTTTTTTAAGTTCTAGATAGATTCTGGTTATCAGCCCTTTATCAGATGTGTAGAAAGCAAATATTTCTCCTAATCTGCAGGCTGTCTATTCACTCTAATGATAGTTTCCTTGGCTGTGCAAAAGCTTTTTAATTTGATCAAGATCCCATTTATTTATTTTTGTTGCTGTGGTGATTGCTTTGGGGGTCTTCTTCAAAAATTCTTTGCCTAGGCCGATGTCTGAAAGGGTCTTCTCAACATCTTCTTCCAGAATTCTTAAGGTTCATGCCTTAGGTTTAAGTCTATTATCCATCTTGAATTGATTTTTGTGAGAGGTAAGAGGTGGGATCCAGTTTCAATCTTCTGCATGTAGTTATCCAGTTTTCCCAGCACCATTTATTGAAAAGAGATTCTTTTCCCCAGTGTATATTTTTGTCTGTTTTGTCAAAGATTAGGTTACCAAATGCGGATGGTTTCATTTCTGGATTCTCAGTCCTGTTCCAAAGGTCTATGTCTCTGTTCTTGTGCCAGTACCATGTTGTTTTAGTTACTATAGCCTTTTAGTACAGCTTGAAGTCTGGTAGACTGATACTTCCCAGTTTGTTCTTTGTACTTGAGATTTCTTTGGCTATACAAGGTCTTCTCTGGTTCCACACAAAGCATAGAATTATTTTTTCTACATCTGTAAAGAATGATGATGGTACTTTGATAGGGGTTGCATTAATTGTGTAGATCACTTTAGGTAGTATGGACATTTTAATGATATTGATTCTACCAATCCATGAGCAATGTCGATTTTTCCATCTGTTTATATCTTCTACAATTTCTTTTCTTAGAGTTTCGTAGTTCTCCCTGTATATGTCTCTCACATCTTTTGTTAAATATACTCCTAGATATTTAATTTTCTTTGAGGCTATTGTAAAAGGTATTGTCCTTTTGATTTGAATTTAGGCTTGACTGTTATTGGTGTAGATGAATGCCTCTGATTTGTGTGTATTGATTTTGCATCCTGAGACTTTACTGAATTCATTTGTCAATTCTAGGAGTGTCTTGGTTGAATCCTTGGGGTTTTCTAGATATAATATCATATCATCAGCAAAGAGTGAGAGTTTGAGCTCATCTTCCCCCATTTGGACACCCCTAATTCCCCTCTCTTGTCTAATTGCTCTAGCAAGGACTTCCAGCACTATGTTGAATACAAGCGGGGATAGTGGGCAACCTTGTCTGGTTCTGGTTCTAAGTGGGAATGGTTTGAATTTTTCCCCATTCAGTATGATATTGGCCATGGTTTTATTCATAAATGGACTTGATAATTTTAAGGAATGAGCTATCTATGCCTATTTTGATGAGAGTTTTTATCATAAAGGTGTGTTGGACTTTGTCAAATGCTTTTTCTGCATCTATTGAGAGAATCATATGATCTTTGTTCTTGTTTTTATTTATGTGGTGAAATGCATTTATAGATTTGCATATGCTGAACCAGCCTTGCATCCCTGGAATAAAGCCCACCTGGTCATGGTGAATTATTTTTTTGATATGCTGCTGAATTCGGTTTGCTAAAATTTTGTTGAGGATTTTTGCATCTATATTCATGAGGCATACTGGTCTGCAGTTTTTTTTTGTTGTTGTTGTGTCCTTTCCTGGCCTTGGTATCAAGGTGATATTGGCTTCGTAGAATGAGTTAGGAAGGATACCATCTTTCTCAATGTTGCCTGGCCAGAAATCTTGATATTGAGATACAAGAAGCACACAGAACTCCTGGGAGACTCTTTTTTTTTTTTATTTTTGATGAATAACTTGTTCTTTCTTCCTGGATTATAACTGGAAAGTAAGACAGCAGAAGCTTCTACCTCCCCATAATTTGAAAATTAAGCCAATACATAGAAAAGAGCAAACAAACCCCAGAACAGAACAAAATTTTGGGTCCTCAGCAAGACTTTCCTGAAGTTAAAAGAGAAAGGGGTGTTACACACAAAATGGATGAATCTCAAAATCATCATGCTCAAAGAATCCAGACACAAAATGTACTCTTTTCTTATATGATTACATTTATATAGCATTCTAGAAAATACAAATGAATGCATAGTGATAAAAAGGAGATCAGTGATTGCCTGTAACTGGAGTGGAAGCACAGACAGATTGGAAAGCTGCACAATCTTTTGATGGAGTGACAGAAATGCTCTGTATCTTCATTATGGTAGACACGTATCTGTCAAAGTGCATTGGATTGTATACTTTAAATGGATGTAATTTATTGTCAATAAAGTTGACTTTAAAAAAGTAAAACAAAAAATAATCTCCACAAGTTAGTTCTACCCTTGGTCTTTTCAGTTATGTGAACCATACATTTCATTTCTGTTTGAGCAATTGGGGTTTGGTATTTTGATCCTTGAAGCAAGCAAATAACTATCTGACACAATTGCATTCAGTTTACAAAACTTACTATGGCAAGCAAATGTATTAAGACATTTTATAAAGACAGTCAATAATGGTTGAAACAAAAGTACTTAATGACTCAGTTTTCTTTTAAACAAAAAATATGATTCTCCAACAAAGCTGATTAACTCAAGTTTTATTTTTAACCTTTTCTAAGAGGAGAGTCCAACAATGTTTCTTATGCTGTTATATTGTTTGGCAGTTGTTACATAATGTTTTTCCTAACAGCTGATTAATATTTTTCCTGTTCATACTTATTTCTAATTGGATAAGAAATAATATATAATTCTCCAAGTAACATTTTCAAACTTTTATATAGTTTTAAGTCATATCTTTGGCTTTCTCTCCTCTTGGTTGAACTATCTTAGTTTTTATCTTGTCTTATCTATGTATTTCTTTATTTATTTACAGTATCTTTTGGACCATAACATTTTTCCATTTCCCCTTTAGAGTTACAGGGGAAAATCCATACTTTAGAGAAATATGAATTGTAAAACATTCATTACTTTATAATAAATACATTCCAAGCACAAGACTGATACCTTCGAGATTGAGAAAACCTGCCATAGAGAACTAGGGTCTCATCAATAGGGAAGCTGAAAATGTGCTTAAGACAGATAAGACATATTAAATTTTTGTTAGAGAATTATAAATCTTATAAAACACAATAAAGTGAATATACATGAATTAGTATGAAACTTAGGTCACAGATATATAACACTACCAAATAGGAATTGCCATCAGGACAAAGCTGACATATCCAGTGGAAATACTACCTCAGGTTTCATGACTGAGTTAAGCAATTTGAGGTTTTGGTAGCAAATGTTGTACTAGTCAGCTCTAAGAGAATCTTTTCTCACCTTTACTTCATTGTCCAGTAGTCACACAAAAGAATGAAAATGGAAGACTTTAAAAAAATTATTCTTTTTCTCAATAGTAGTTTCATCTGGCCAAAACAGTTCTTCTGATCCATGTTAAATTGCATATAATATTGTGCTATTATAAATCCTTGTTTTAATATATTTTGGTTATTTGTTATGTAATTCATGCCACTTAAAGTAAATTTACTGCTTTTCCTATGTTTAAAAAACATTTTTATTGACTTTCCTAAATGTTTTCATTTTTTAAAACTCAAGTGTAAGTTATTTTCATCAAGGTTTTATTATCTTCTAAGCAATGCATATTATTATTATATGTAATTTTCTTAGGTACTGTCTGTAGTTGAGCATTCTTCACCTAGATGAACACCTATACCAAAATTATTCCGTTTTTGAATGGAATCGTATTTTTCATAGCTTTTATGTAGTAATACTAGTTGAATTTATTTTTAAATATGTAATAGGCATATTATCACATGCCTTGGTCTGGAAAAACTGTAACTTGTATTTCAAATCCATTGAGAAACTGGGATTTAGGGCACACATTTACGTATAGCCATCATGGGGCATAAACTATATTATTAAAATACTATTTATAGTAAAAACTATTAAAGTTGGCTCAGTGTGGTGGTTCATGCATATAATTCTAGCACTTTGGGAGGCCAAGATGGGAAGATTGCCTGAGGCCAGGAGTTTGAGACCAGCTGGGCAACATAGACCCTATCTCTACAAACTTAGGCGGGTGGGTGGTGTGTGCCTGTAGTCCTAGCTACTTGGGAGACTGAAGTAGAAGAATGGCTTGAGCACAGGAGGCTGAGGTTGCAGTGAGCTATAATTGTGCCACTGTACTCCCGCCTGGGCAACATAGCGAGATCTTGTCTCTTAAAAAGAAAAAGAAAAGGCTAGTAAAGTCAATTATTACTTTATGTTTTTTAATACCTAATATGGTGACTTATATTAACTAAGCACTTAATTCTGCATTTGACTCAGTGATTTCTCTGTGATTTACTACATTAACAACTGTCTAAACAACTATCTAGAGAATTAACAACTATCTAAAGAAAATAAGACCTAGAATAAAGGTTCTTAACCTGGGGCTTATCCATGAGCTTGGGAGAGGAATAAACTATATGCAAATTTCAGTGTATGTGTGTTTTTCTAGGGAGAAGACTCAAAATTTGCATTGGCTTCCTCAAAGGGTTTCAAATACAGGAATTTTTTTTTTTAAAAAAACAGTTATGTGGAGAAATAAAGATCAATCTTTTGTCAAAAGATAGAATTATTCCTTTTACATATCAACCAGGCTTGACATTAAGTATAATCTCATGGAAATATTCTGCTACTGTAATCAAGAATTTGAATGTAGAAAGAATGTATCACAGAATATATGACATATGGCTATGTCTACTATACTAAAGAATTAAGAGGTTTGAAAATAAATGCTAAACAAATAAATCAGAAAAAAGCCTCAATTTTATTAAATTGTCATAGCTTGAAACATCTTAAATTGAGAATAATAAAGGTTATATGTCAGTGTCATTTGAATGTCATAAAATAATAAAAAATGTACAATATATTTAAGAAGCACGTGTATAAATTGGAAACACTGACTAGCTAAGAAACAATAGGTAAGTTGAAATATCAACCTATTTCCATACCACTAAAGAAGATATAAATAAACCTAAAGGGAATTTACATTTGTAGATTTATAAAAATGTTTTTAAAAATCATCCCTATAAAGCAAAAAATATAAATATAAAAAGAAGGGTTGAGAAATTCCTAATAGAGGGAAAAAATTAACAAAATAATGTACATGTTAGGCCACATTTGGTTCATGCAATTTTCTTTCATTTCTCTCCAAAAAGGTATGTGAATTTTCATTTTTTCACAGATTTTTTTCATTATGAAAGAAAAAAATACATTTGTACAGTAAAAAAAAAAGTTTTTCACTGGCTTTTTCTAGCCAGTGAACAAAAGACAAAAATTAATGAGAAGATATCTAAAAAAATAAATGCTTATGTTATAGTATAATATATAGATTGTGTAAGTCATGCATTACCTTATGTACATTTATAAGCATACGTAGGGATAAAATGTATAAAATAAGAGAAGGAAACTAAATGCTTGCAACAGAAAATAAAAGTATAAAGTTTAGTTCTTTTCCTGTACTATAAAAAACTCAGCCATCATAAAGGCCTGTGCCATTCTTAGGCCACTTTCAGGCAGATTCTGAAAAGCTGGAAAGTAAACACAGGTGTTTTAAAACTAGAGCTGCTGTCACGGACAACCACAAACACCCTTAACTCTGATGTGGCAACGCCTCTTTCCCGCCCTCTGTTTTTTAAAGCAGTGCCCGAAAAGAAAATGTCAAATGTTTCACCTTTCAACACCTCAGAATAAGTAAGAGCTTAAAGTATTGTTTCGTAAATCTCTAGCAAATAGATCATTTTTTCACTGCTTTTCAATGTAGCCAATTAAATATTAATTGCATAAAATAAAAAGAATTTCTTAAAGAATTTCCACCACCCCAATCTTGTATCTCCCCCTTGCAGCATACTTTACAGCAGTTTCTTTAGTTTCTGAAAGCAAAATCTTTCATTTGACCACATTTAGATTGTTTAATCTGTCATATAACTTTGATAGAAAATACCTGGTATTTTCCCTGGGAGGTTTAACACACAAATCAGAAATGATAAGAATTTTAGAAAAATTCAGAGCTTTAATTAAAATATGTAATTCTCTTTTAGAAAACTGAATACCAGCCTAGCTCCTTAAATTGTATAAAACAGCCCTCAAAAATAGAGATAAAAATTCATTAGGATTTGATGAGTTACTACCTAACTAATGAATACTAAAACTAAAGTAAAATGAAGCCTTTACATTTTACCAGAGACATGAAGAAACAAGTGCTATTAAGAGAATGGCCAAGTAAGTATCTATCAGTTCCCAAATTAATCTTGGAGGTTATTTTGAGAGGTTTAGTTCTATCCTCAGAATTCCTCAAGTAATTCCTTTGTGCAATTCATGTAAGAACTGCTCTGTGAAATGACATTTGTATATTTGATTATTCATAATAAAAATAGTAGTTTTTCAGTGTCTAAGCTTTTAATAAAGAGAGATATCTGCTTTTTTAAATAATAAAATAAAAATTAATCAATAGGAATAAAAATGAAACTGAAGAACAGTTTTATATCAGTATCTACTTCTTCAAAAATTTCCTCAGATATTTTATAATTTACTTTTATATTACTTTTTTAAAAAATGTGAAGAACTAATGTCAGAGGTACATGATATTTGGCTAATCAGAGGCAATCAACTGTAAATAAGAGAAAAGCAAACTTTCAATATCTTGTTCAGATCCACCCATGCACTGCTTCATCTCACATGTGAATGGCATTATATAGCATTAAGAGACAAAATAATAATGTTAAGTTGTGACATAAACCAACAAATTGAAGAAATTTAAAATTAAATTTGACAGTTCTTAACTGAGTCCACCGTACTTTGGTGTTATAACATACACATGATACCTATGGGCACAAAGGAGCAAGGAAAGGGCAGTGTGTCAGGCTTAGAAGTTAATTTCCTTGCTATTGTTGGTTTATATTACCACCTAATATTGTGTAAACAATCCATTTCTAGACAATTTATTTTTTCCTCTGTAATGATGAGCTGAGTTCATTTGTACGTTAAATATCTTTCGGCATATAAAAATCCAGTTTAACAGCAACAGCAGCAAAAGCCCATAAAGGAATACCATTTAAAAATCAAATTTCCACAAATACAGGATATACAAGATTTGCTTAATTGGAAAGAATGCTATTACTTATATTAATATTTTACAACCTCTAAAAGGTGAAGATAACTAACGCAAAAGAATTCATTAAAACAAACGTTTTACCTTGGCGTATGCAGGATTTATTAGGAATTCTTTCTTGGTCTTTCTAAAAATAAAGCACTTACTTGAAAACTTATGGATCTAAATAAAAATCAACATAAGTGACTAAAACAAGTTGGATTCCAGAAACTATTAGAATAATAAGTGAATTTTTTAAAAAGGCACCTCATAGTTAAAAGCTGACCATAATATAATGGAGCAAAAATACAATGGACAAATGTACCTTTTTTGATCACTGTGATCATGACTTAATTTCATTATCCTCTTGTTCTAGTAAAAATAGTCATTCCAGTATGTAAAATGAGTAATTCATGTAATAAAATTCAATTAAAAATTGTCACTTTTAGTAAGAAGGAAAGAAATGCTGACATATCTTGAGAGTAAAATGCACAAAAATAATTCTGTACTTAAAATAGCAAGAATCAAAAGGAAGTAAAGATTTAACTAAATAGAAACCACAAACAATACAGGAAATAATATACTGGATTATACTGAAAACACTTCCTCGGAATATATATGATTATACTGTACGATTCTGTGAAATTATTAAGGAAGTAGAAATAAAAGATAATATAAATACCATTCGCATACAATTACGGTTGTGCAAGATTCAAAGTTAACATTTTCCAAAGAATAGGCTGTAAGTTATCAAAACTCCCAGAGGCCAATATTATCTGAAAACTCACGGAATTTTTTCAAGACTATAAAATATATTCTCAGGAGTATATTTAATATGAATAGAAAAGAATAAAAATATTGGCAATATGTTTTTTTGTATTGAATTTTAAATATTAAGCAATAAATTATAGGATATATAAAATGTGTCTATGAGTCACTAGGCAAGAGTGATTTTTCCAAGATGCCTTTTTTTGTTTCAGTTAAAATTAAAATCCATGCTGTCTAATCCTTGGAGTCAATTTGTAATTAAGGGGATTTGATGAGAGACCAGGCACTGAATTAATGATAAAATTTAATATCTGTTTTAATGCATCAACATAACAGAAAAACTAACCAACACAGAACAACATGATAGAGTCATTTTGTTATAGAGGGCATAATATATCTATGTCAATTTGTGAATGTTATTTTTTTAAATAAGTGTACATGCTAAAGTTCTGTAGATGCACTGCTACAGTATGTCGGAAAATCATCACTTACGTCAAAAATACTACTAGAATAAGGATTCATTTGGTAATGCAAACTATATTGGTAAATGCAGTTACTTTACTAAGAATTTTATGTAATCTCTAATGAAGGACTCATTTACTTTCTATATCATGTCTCGAGTCAAAAACACTTTTATTTAGTAGCTGAAGTAAATTAATCATATTTGACAATCATAAGTTTCTTTTCTTAAAAATATATTGTTAGTTTAGAAAGAACAAGTAATTTTTAAAGATCCATCAAATTAAATTTCACAGTATTTTAAACAACCATCTACACTTCTTGTAGCATTACTATACTGCAATTCATAAGAGAATTGAATACATCACTTAATCCAAATTACTTTAAGGTACAACTTACTGCTAAAATAACAAGAAAACACTAAAAAGACATAAAATTAATAATGTCACCAAAATACTGACATTAGCCTAATATAATAGTCAAGTTCAGTATTAAACAGAACTAAAATTAAAAAACCATTTGAAGAACAAAAAAACCTATAGCTCTAAAAGAAGGTGGAGGAAATACTTTCTCCCTCTTTTACTTTCCAAACACAAAGTCTATGTTGGGCAACCTTTCATGTTCAGAATAAGATATTCCAATTCAGTAGGCTTTGTGTCAGGCCCAGATTTATTATTCTGAAAATATTCTTTTGATGATTTGAACACATGCCTCTATAAAGAACCATTAACCTATATTCATTACCTAACAGCCAATCAATTGGACTTCTGCTAAGTATTGTTTTTAAAGCTATCCAGGGGATCGTTCCCCAAAATATATCATGAACATCTGCTCTTCTGCATCTTCTTGGCCATTAATACCAAAAGTTGATAGGTGAGGAAAAGAAGGAGAAGATAATGGGGTGAGAGGAGAGGGTTAGGAGAAGGCTAGTGATGAAGGTACCTACTGTGGTATGGACAGAGCCAGAAAAGGCCTGGGAAGAAGGCCTGGCACTAACAGTCTCATTTACTCCACTTTTTTTTCACTTTAATGCTCATCTTCTTATTAAAACAATTTCATTCTGCCACACAAATTCCTCTCCAGTTTGACCACAGACAAGAATACTATGACAAAACTTCATCCCAAAGACAGGGTGAATAAATATTAGCTGGGCAAAGGGAGTAGGGCAATAAGCAATATACGGCATTTCAGTCAGAGGAAATACCAGGTCCAAAGACCAGGTGATACAAAGACTGGAAAAGGATTCCAGATCTATCCAAAGCCAATTCACACGATAAATCTGCCTGCGATGCCTAAATTCAGTCTCCTACTG
This sequence comes from Avahi laniger, assembly GCA_963575035.1. Lineage (NCBI taxonomy): Eukaryota > Metazoa > Chordata > Mammalia > Primates > Indriidae > Avahi > Avahi laniger. Next base: position 10,009 of record CAUYSK010033315.1, read on the forward strand.
AAAGTTTATGTCTTCTGTCAAGTATTCATTTAAAAAAGTTCTTGGCAAAGTACAAAATGTATAAAATAGTTCGTGTAGGAAATCTTGCAATGTGATTTTATATTTTTATCATTATTTTTAAAAATAAAATATCAAATTCCGGCTGGGTGTAGTGGCTCAGACCTGTAATCTCAGCACTTTGGGAGGGTGAGGAGGAAGATTGCTTGGAAGTCAGGAGTTTGAGACCAGCCTGGGCAACAGTGAGACCCTATTTCTACAAAAAATTTAAAAATTTGCTGGGCATGGTGGTGCATAACTATAGTCCTAACTACTGGGGAGGCTGAGGCAGAAGGATCACTTGAGCCCAGGAGTTTCCAGCGAGCTATGATGATGTCAATGTACTCTAGCCCAAGCAACAGAGCGAGACTCTGTCTCAAAAAAAAAAAAAAACAAATTCCTAAAATAATACTATGAATCTCAAAATTAGAAAAACATTATTAGTAATCAATGTTAAAAACAATTAAATACAAGTATCATAAATACTACATTTGTGGTCGATAATGTCTACAGAAATTTCCCATAAAAATTCAGTATTCCTTTCATGGCAGAGGTTACAGTTCGCAATTGTCTCATCTGCACCTCATCAGTTTTTACTGTGTCTTGATGGACTTGATGAACCTCTTAATATATGAGCTACAATGATTTGGCTATTTCTGGTGCTGTCATCCATGGAGCTGCTCTTCAAGGTAATTGTTCATTTCACAGAACTCATAATAAATGTTACTAGAGCAATTCCCCATTTGGTATGCAAAGACTATAAACCTGGTTTAGCCGAGGGACTTGTTTGTAGAGAAAGACACTGTTTTGAGAAAAAATTTATTGTGTGGAAAACAAAGCCTGGCATGAGAACAGAACATCACTAGGGACCAAGGCAGAATCTCTCTCCATCTCCTTTGCTCAGAAATTTGTGTTTTCTTTATATACTAAGGACTTTCTCTCCTCTGCCCCAACTAGCTTACCACTACTTCATAACTTCAGATTGCATGTGGCCTATAGCAACCTACCCTGCCCTATCCACCCTTATTATCATTTGGTTCAGCATTCAAAGCTGACTGGCCCACTCCCTGTTTCCCAATTCGAAAGTATTGAAGGAAGAATCAGACCTACCAATTATTTCAAACCAGGCCATAGTGGTCAAGATCTCTAGCTAGCTTTGGGTTAAATAGTCATGCATCAGATTTCTCACAGAAAGAGAATGGTTGGGGGATGGGTAAAAGAATCTGAGTAGACAGCAATGAAGGTTTGTTAACACTCTGTATTCTTTAAAATAAATCTTCCTCAGTGTTAATACACATTACACTTTAACCCTCCCGCTTTTACTTAATAGCTGCACTCAAAAAAAATGTACATTTTGTCTACTTTTAAACTTTCCATTTACTGGAGTCAAGGCTTCCCACTATCACCACCGAACTGCACGTGGTATAACAAAGCTACCGCTGCCCTTATTGCCAAATCAAAAGGACACTTTGATATTATTTGACCTCTCTGCAGCATTTTACACTGTGAACCACTCTCTTCACAAATTTTTTTTCTATGTTGAATTCTATGGTAACAAACTCTTGGTCATCTTCATATCTTTCTATTATTTCTCAATCTCTCTTGTGAACCACTTATTTTTGTGTACCATCACTTAAAAGCTGGAATTCACTATTGTTGCATCTTTTTATTTTTCTTCTATTTCTAAATCTGATTTCTGAATATTCCCATACACTTCCATGGTTTGAATACAACCTGTACAAGCTCTGGTATCATTTTCTCCCTTGTCAAACCATTTCCTGAAACTATACTTCCCACTGTAGGTCACTTATGCACTGAGGGAAAAATATACATAGAAGAGTACTTATCAATATTTTGATTATGATATTGAAAAGCTGGAAACAATCAAAATTTCTAAAACAGGGGACTGACTGATACTTATGTATCAAGGCACTGGAATTGACAGACCCAATAAAAGGATCGTATAGATTTATATTTACAGATAGAGAAAGATCTTCATGACATATTGTAAGTTACTCCATTTTTATTCAAAATATATACATAAGAACATTGAGGAAGAAAAGCCTGGAATCACTGGCTTCAATTGATATATGTGTCCATTTCTGAAACAATCCCTGTGGCCAAGGAAATTTAATATTCTTATTAGTCATGACAGAGACCACAGGGCTATCACCTCCAACCAAAGTACATCTGAGAATGGAGGAAGTTTAGTTTTTTACAAGAGAACCAGGGTCATAAAAATCAGATGCAAGATAAATTAACTGAGTAGCAAAATTACTGCTGAACAGAACCATTAAACTGGAAAAAGAAGAAAAGAAATAAATGAAAGAAAAAAGAGAGGGAGGAAAGGAGGGGGAGGGAGGAGAAAAGAAGGAAGGGAGGGGAGGAGCAAGCAGGTAATATATAACAAAAAAATACATAAAGTTCCAAAGATTTAACCAGTCCAAAGAAGAATATTATATAATGATAAATGCATAGTCTAAGAAGGTATCAGTCATAAACATTTATACAATAAACAATAAATATAGCAGCCAAATGTATAAAGCATAAAATTTCCAGAAATTATGAGAAAATTATAAAGAAAGAATTATAGTAGCAGGCTTAGTATAGAGTACTTAAAAAATGTAACTTCAGTTGAATATATATCTACATACATATATATAAAACTCACTGAATATAGGTATATTGAATATATATATATATTGAACTCATATTCTGAGAATAGAGACTAAATTTTTTACTTAAGCCAATGAAAACATTCGAAGTAGATTACTTGGCAAGAAAAAAATGAATACATTTTAAAATATAGAAATTTAAGTTATTAAATTCATTCCCTAAATTACTTTGGATCAGACCAAAAATAAAAACAGAAACAAACTACTATCTAGGAAAATAATTTTTTTAAAAAGAAAACCTTTTATCCTTTCAAAAACTATGAGACATAGTTGAAATTATAGTCAGAGTAAAATGTGTAGCCTTACAATTTTATTATTTTTAACATAAGGACTGAGGTGAGCTAATTAACTTTTAAAAATTAAAAGAAGAGAATAAAGATAGTGAAAAGGAAAATAGAAATAGAAAATTTAACAAATTAAAAGGATAGATAAAAACCAAAAACTTATTAAAAGAAAACAAAATGGATTTAAGCCCAGGAAAGACTAAGGACAAAACAAGAGAATACAAATATATGCTATAACAAAGATGAGGCATGGTAATATAGAGAAATAAAAGAGGTTAAAAAACAAGAGAATTATCTATAATTCCTTGATACCAAATCTGGTAAGTCAGAGGCATAAGGTGCTTTCCTAGCCAAATATACAAACCATTAAAATTGACTTAAGGAGTAGATGGACCCATAGAAACAACCAGAAAAATTAAAAATTCACTGTATTCACTAGGACTATATGGTTTTAAAAACGAATTTTATTTAAGGCAAGATCATTCCAATGCAATTTAAACTTTTCAAGACCACAGTTAAAGGTAGAAATTTATATCATTCATTAAGCTAGTAATCCTAATATCAAGACTGATACAGCCACAACAATCTTAAAAAAGAACAAAGTTGGAGAAATCACAGGTCTTAATATAATGACTATTGCAAAGCTATGGTAATCAAGATAGTATGGTAATAGCATAAGGATAGACATATATCAATGGAATAGAATTGAAAGCCCAGAACTAAACCCTCATATTTATGGTCAATTGACTTTTGAGAAGGGTGACAAGACAATTCAATGGGGAAAGAATAGTCTTTTCAACAAATGGCATGAAGACAACTGGATATCCACATGCAAAAGAATTCATGTGGACCCCCACCTCACACCACACACAAAAGTTAACTCAAAATTATTCATAAATCTAAACATTAGAGCTAAAACTATAAAACTTTTAGAAGAAAAAACATAGGTGTAAATTTTTATAAACTTGAGTTAGGCAAAGCCTGCTTAGATCAGAACCAAATGCATAAGCAATGAAAAAAAATAGATAAAGTGGATTTAATAAAAATTTAAAACTTTTGTGTGTTAAAGTACACTATCAAAACAGTGAAAAGATAACCCACAAAATGAGAAAATTATTCACAAATCATATATCTGAACTTGTATCCAGAGCATAGAAATTTTATAACTCAATAATAAAAAGGACAAATAACCCAATTCAAAAATGGGCAAAGTATCAAAACAGGAATATCTCTAAAGAAGATGTACAAATGGCCAATAAGTATATAAAAATACTTCCCTAATTATTAGTCATCAGAGAAATACAAATCAAAACTACAATAAGATACTACCTCACACCCACTAAGATGGCTATAATAATAACAATAATAAAAACGGATAGTTTTGACGAGGATGTGGAAAGTTTGGAAAACTTACACATTGTTGATGAGTATGTAAAATGGTGCAGTCATTTAAGAAAATGGTTTGACCATTCCTCAAAATGCTAAACACAGTTACCATATGACCCAGCAATTCTACTCCTAGGTATATAACCGAGAGAAACAAAAATATGACCAAACAAAAAATTGCATGTAAATGTTCATAGCAGCATTATTCATAAAGCCCAAAAGTAAACAACCTAAATGTCCATCAGCTTATGACTTAGTAAACAAAATATGGTATATCTGTACAATGACTATTATGTATCAATAAGAGGAATGAGGTACTGATACATGCTACAATGTGGATATACTTTAAAAACATTGTTATGTAGAAGAAGCCAGTTTACAAAGGACCACATATTATAGAATTTCATTTATATTAAATATTGAGAATAGGCACATCTGTAGAGATAGAAAGTGTATAAGTAGTTGCCTGGTGGAAGGATGTTGGAGGGAATGGGGAATGACAGCTTATGTGTATGGGATTTTTTTGAAGGAGGGTGTTGGAAATGTTCTAAAAAATTAGCTTGTGGTAATGACTGAACAACTTTGTGAATATACTGAAAAACACTAAACTTTTTACTTTAAAGCTTTGAAATACCTCCCACCACCCCAAAAGAGGAACAAAAAATGAAAAAATAAAAAATGAAAAATAAAATAAAAAGCAAACAAAACCAACAGGAAAAATTGGGAAAAAACAAGAACAAATATATTTACACATACATACTCCCACACATACACACCCCTAGAACATATGAAGGAAATATTCAACCTCACTCTTAATTAACGAAATATCAAAAATAAAACTAAACAAAAAAAAACCCTGATGCAGTACAAAAAAAGTAAAACTCTAGGTCAATTTCATTCATGTTCAAGAATGTGTATGTTGAGTCAGACTGCCTGGGTTCAGATCTGAGGTTCACCCATTACTATTACCCATAACATTGGTCAAGATAGTTATCTCATACTTTCAGTTTCTTCACCTATAAAATAGGAATGGTTCTACAAGCTATCTCATAGGGTTACTTTCTATGCTTTAATATATGTGAAGCATTAGGAACAGTGCCTGGCACTCAGTAAGTCCTAGTTCAGAGCAGACATTTATAAATATAATTTTTAAATTCTCAGGAAAACAATGACAAAGTAAATCCAACAAATTATTCAAGGAATTTTCAATATAAATTTGTTAATCCACTAACAAAACTTCTTGAAAAATAATTCTAGAAAGAAACTACATAAATATGACAAAACATTTATCAAAATACAATAGTAGTTGAAATGCTGCTTCCTAATATGCAGAAAGCTGGAATGAGTATCATTGCACATTAACAATAAGGGAAGCTGAATAAAGTACAGTCATGACTTTTCAGGAGCCCATTAGAGAGCCAAGCTCACAGGGAAACCAAGCAGTTTGAATTACAAGGAGGAACAAGCATCTAAGGAGAAATGGAATGAATGCACTAGCTCACCTAGGACAGAGCGTGGGAAGACAAGGGGCTAGCTGCCACTCAGAACTCCTGGGAACATCTGACAAAAGGGGAGTTTGTACTCACTCATAGGCTTTTTTACACAGATCTCCACTTGGTGCTCATGAGAAATATCAAGGGCAGGAAAGGAGCCCAGAGATAGTGTCTCTGGGGATGCAGGCATGCAGGGGTGCAGCAAAAAGGAATGGCTGCTGCTACAGAAAGGGGACAAATCCACTCCCACTTCTGCCTAGACCCTTCTGTGAATAGAGCAAAAGCCATATGAAAGAGGGACAGGAAAACACTCATGGCACAGGAAAAACCCAGAGCTTGGAGAAGGGTAGAAGACAAAACTCCTTCTAGCCCTAGGTAAATGACAGGAAATAGACCTGGGCCCAGGGTTCTATACCGATACCATTAGATAGCTTATATCAGTGAAGAGGAAAAGTCTCTCCAGCCACAGATACAAGTCAGAGTTTGACTGATTTGGAAAGGAATTCTGAGAAAAGCCCCACTCCAAAGCCCAGGCAGACAGAGACTGTCTAAGATGGGAACAAAGAATTCTCAGTCAGTCCTTCAACACCAGCCTATAAAATAGCATTCTATCGCTGGGAGAAAGGCAAGAGTGTAGCATGAGATATTTCAGAGGTGCAAGCATATAAGGTCAACTGAAAAGCAAGAATAGAGCACGGACACTGAGAAAAAATCCTCCAGCACCTTTCATCCTGAGCATAAGGCAACAGACACCTGAAAATAGAGCAATTTGAAACCTATGATGTGCTGACAGTAACCACCTCAAAAACAAACCTAAAATCTAGTTCAATTCGAGTGGATCAACTCAATGCTGACACTACTGACCTCACAGAAGAACCATTGTTCTTTCAGTAAAAAATATTGCATTCAATAAAAATTTATGGGACACACAAAGAGCAAAAACAAAACACAGCATCAAAAGACAAAGCAATCACAAAACATATTCAGAGATGACCCATATGTTGGAACCATCAAATTAAAACTTTAAATTGTGAAGACAAACATAAAACCTCGTGGTAATGTCAAACTAATTGGTGCAATGTTGACCCATTACACTAAAGAGGGATATTATTAAAGTTTTCCTTATATATTAGTACTTTTTTCAAGACTCACCAGAACTGAAAAAATAGCACACAAAGTTCCTGTGCAGCTTTCTTCTCATGATATCTCATCATTCTCCCAATGATAATCCAGCTTCTCCCAATGATAATATCTTACCATATATGCACCACAGTACATTGCCAAAACCAGAAAATTGACATTGGTACAATGCTTATTAACTCAAATATAGAGCTTATTTGGATTTCACCCATTTTTACACACTTCCCTTCTCCCGCCCCCTTTCCCTTTGTCCCTTCCTTCCTTTCTAGTATATAACTCTGTGACACTTTAGTGTCACCACAATGGGAATACAGAACTGTTACATCGCAACTTTCTCTTCTTTTTTTGAGATGGGCTCTCGCTCTGTTGCCCAAGCTGGCCTGGAACTCCTGGGCTCAAGCCCTCCTCCAACCTCAGCCTCTGGAGTAGCCAGACCACAGAAGCACACCATGCACCTGACTCCCGTTACCTTTTACTAGTTATATCCTGCTCCCCAACCTAACCCCTAGCAACCACTCATTTGTTCTCCATCACCATAATTTTGTCACTTTGGGACTGTTATATAAAAATGGAATCATATGGATTTAACCCTTTGAGAATGGGTTTTTCATTCAACATAATGTCCTTGAGACCCATCTGAGTCATGTATGTATTGTTTGCCCCTTTTATTGCTGAGTAATATTCTATTGTCTGGAGGTTTATCCACTGGTCCACTGAAGGATATCTGGCTTCTCTCTGTTTTGGTCAATTACAAATAAAGCTGCTATGTATGTGATTTGTGTGGCCATAAAGTTTAATTTCTCTGAGATAAAGACCCAGGAGTGCAATAGCTGGGTCGTATGATAAGAGTAAGTTTAACTTTGTAAGAAATTACCAAGCAGTTTTCCAGAGTAGGTGTACTGTTTTACATTTCTACCAGCAATGTATTAGAGATTAAGTTTCTCTACATCCTATCAATATTTGGTATTATCAGTATTTTCTATTTAGTAAGTTAATAGGTCTGATATGGTATCTAATTAGGGCTTTAATAAACATGTAAATTCTTAAAAAGAAATTTAATTTTAAAAAGTTTTTAAAGTAATAAAATCAAAGTTTAAAATTTCTGGATACTTTTCTCGAATATTCTGCTTCGGTAATTCTGGAATTTTTTGAGTTCAGGAATATAAATTTCTATATTCATACTGTTATTCAGGTACTCTGCTTCTGGATAATCTATCATCAAGAAATGTACTATCTTAAAAAATTTCTCTCTCATGTATCCTTTCTCAGAAAGGTATTAGAGAATGCATTCCATCAGAAAGATAGAGTAAATCAAAAAAAGAAAAAAATGGAATCAAGGAAATACGGGATCCAATATAGCAGAAACCAAAGAAATCCACAAAATGATACCGAAGATAGATTCCAGGACTAGTATATATAGCAGTCTTATAGAGCAATCAGTCCAGATTCTCTTCAAAAAAGGTAATATTTTCAGATCACCTGATATATCTGCATGCATTAACAAGAGAGAACACATGGATGTATTAGTAATAAATACACAGTATACAAACAAACTAAAAGTCCAGAGAAAGTCAAAATATTGAAAAAGAAAGGAAACCTGGTTTTTCAAGAATTGTGAAAAGTCTGAGATTTTCACCATAGCTGCAAGCTCAAAATTTAGCCAGCTACAGCTTCATTAATGCTGGCATAAGATACAAGAATCCTGGGTCACAGATAAAGGACTTTATTTACGCAAGTACAGCAAACAGCATAAGTTAGGCACTGGTTCCCTTTGCTCCCCAAGTCCTATGGGGGCACTGCAGAGGGGCTCAGGTGCACACTGCACACACAGTGGGTTTGCATCACATCTGAAGAAGTCTTATGTTCAGGGAACCCAAATCTTTTATAATACGATGCATGCAAACCTGCCCAACCTTTGCCTCAGAGGAAGACATTATTTTTATTATATTGGACAGTAAACATCCTCTCCTTTAAAGGGAGACACTATCTCTACCTTCCAAGGCTATTTACTAAACAAGTATCTTACAAAACGTAGTTTGGAACAAAGGCAATTAGTGCCTCTACAAGACATGTAGAAATACACACACACACACACACAAACACACACACACACACACACAGAGAACATGGGAAAATTGTATCCCAACATGGGTAATTTAGAGGGTCACAACCACCGTTAGTTTTTAAAACAATTAGAGTAGAATAAAAAGTGTCTAAGTATATATATGCCATGAGAGTATGTATCGTTCCCTCACATTTTTGCTTTAGTTTTATATTTATGTATTTGTACATTAACTAGATGACATAAAATGTAATTCCTGCTGCGATATCTGAAAAGTATTTTACTATATGGTCATCTATGAATATTTACTTAGAACAATGTAAATACTAAACGATGAACGAATGAAAAGGTGATAAAACTAAATCTTCATCTTCACAGGAGGAAGGCAATAAATAACAACTAAAAATGAAAAATTAAGAGATAATATAAGCTTTTCATTTAGACATATGATGAGGATACAGAATAAAGAACTAAGCAAGTTGAAAGTGATTTTTTTTTCCTGTGAAGCAGAAATCAGGTAAGGTAGATGAGGAAGTGGACTGCTAATTTTTTATTACAACCCTATAGAACCATTTGAATTTTTAAAATATGTGCTTTATTAAAAACAAAAACTTAAAAAACATTTTTGCTTACTAAATATGGTTAAATATTTACACACAAAATATTTTTCAGAGCAGTATGCATAAGAGTGCAAAACTGTCAGCAACTTTAAATATTTAACATTAAACAAGGTTAAAATTATGGTGTATTTATAGGTCACAAATTATGTAGAATTTCAAGAGGATATTTATAAAGAATATTTAAGTCTACTGAATAATTCTTATGAAGTATTAAGCAGGGAAAGCAGGATACTAAATTGCATGTGTGGTATTAATTCACTCAATAGATATTTCTTTAATGCATACTCTGTGCCAGGAACTTTTGTAAGAGATATAGCCAGGGCTAGTTTTTAGCTGGTATGTACAAGTATAGCCATTCAAATTTTTGACAGCTGGCATCTGTTCTGATTGGTCAGTAGAATAGTCTTTGGCTTGCTGAATGTCAAGTATTTTTAATACCATTAATAGATACAGAAAGTGTACAAAGTAAACAAAAATCTCTGACTTCATGGAACTTTCACTCCTATCAAGAAAATAAATTAAAATACAATAAATAAATAAAATACATACTTTGTAAGATGTTGACAAGTACTTCAGAGATAAATCAGGGAAGGGGAGAGAGAAAATGCTGAGAGAGGTGTGGGTTGAAATATATAACAGGTTATTTAGGGAACCCTCACTGGGCAGGCAGCATGTGAATAGACTTGAAGAAGATAAAAAATTGAGTTGTGTGAATATTTGGGGGAAGAATGTTCCTTAGACAAAGGAACAGGAAGTACAAGGCCCTGAGACACAAGTCTGCCTGGTGTTGGAGGAACGGCAAGAGGGTAGTACATCTAAAGCAAAGTATTATATAAGGGGACGGTCAGATCAAGACATCTTGTTGGTTTATCCTCTGAGTGAAATGGTAGGCCACAGTTAGATTCTTAGCCGAGGAGTAATGTAATCTAACTTACATTTTAATGGGATCATTCTGAAAGCTGTGCTTAGAAAAGATAATAGCAAGGACAGAAACAGGAGATCATGAGGAAGCTTCTGTAATAATCTAAGCAAGAGGTGATAGAGGCTTGGAAGACAGTAGCAGCAGAAAAAGTGGTGAGAAGTGGCCAAATTCTTGATATGTACTAAAAGTAGAAGCTGAGAAAATTTGTTTACATACAGGATGTGGAATGTGAGGGAAAGAGAGGAGTCAAGGTTAACTTCAAGGATTTTAGCCAAAGCCAAGGGTAAGATAAAAGGTTCTTTTCAGATAGTCTGCAGAACGAACAAGTTTGGGGAGTTAGAGCAGGAGTCCGTGTTGCCAGGAAATAAGGAGTTGGGAAGGATGAATAAGCAGAACACAGAGGATTTCTTTGGGTAGTAAAACTGTTCTGCATACTCTAATGACTACCTGACACTATACACTTATCTAAACCCACTGAATGTACAACACCAAGTGAACCCCAAAGTAAACTATGGACTTTTGGTTATAATGGTGTGTCAATGTAGGTTCATTAACTATAACGTATGTGCCGTTCTGGTGCAAGATGTTGATAGCAGGGGAGGCCGTGTGGGTGTGTAGTGGCAGCGGGTATATGGGAACTCTGTGCCTTCTGCTCAATTTTTATGTAAACCTAAAACTGCTCTAAAAAGCAAAGTCTACTTTTTTTTTTTTAAAAAAAGAATAAACAATTAGTTACATAATCCATGGAAATATTTATACTTTAGAATTAGGCAGAAAAAGAGAAACCAGCAATCAAAACTAAGGAAGAAAATCAAAGAAGAGAAAAGCAATAAGGATAAAGCAATAGAAAACCGTAAGTGTTTCAAGAGGGAGGGAACCGGTAAGATTGAAATGTGTTACTTTTAGGTTGATAGAGATGTTGAGTAAAATAATGAATAATAAGTATCACAGGTTTATTAACCAACAGAGGTCACTTATCTAAGAAAGATTTGCTTTCACTGGAATTATACTGGAAAACTCCAATTGTAAGAGGCTAACAATGTATGAGAAAGAAAGTAAATTAATAAATGAAAAAGGAAAGAAAGGCAGTGTATATGAAATTTCTTACTAAGTTTGATGTCTGCATATTTATGGCTAATCTAAATTCATTTAAAATAAATTAAATGTCCAAAAATGTGTTCTTGAAGAAACCAATTTCTTAACATAAGTGGATAAAATTTATTTTAGATGAGAAAATAAAGTGTTTTTTTTTAAAGTAACTCTCAGGGTATATACTAGTATCAGTGTAATTCAGTCCCTTAACCTATTGGTCCCTCTGTATTTTACTTGTTATTAAGGAAAACTGAAAACATAAAAGCAGGAGAAACAGTGCCATGTCTAGCAAACTTAGCTAGTGTAATTCCATGTGATTCCAAAACAAATACTTATAAATGATCATCAAAAATCTATTCTTACACTGTACCATAAAAATAATTTAGAGAGAATTTTCTGGTTATTAGAATAAAGACATTATCATTTGAATGACACTAGATTATTAAAAGGTATTTTTGCATATGGTAACCGATTTTGCCATAATCATCACTTTGAAAAGTTGTATGTAATGTATGACCATTAACTTTGATTTTTTTCCCCCAAACATATCTCTAGAACTATTTCTTTTAGGAATTTCAGTGCAATTCAATGAAATAAAATAAGAACTTTTCAGTTCTTGTCCTATTCAAGTTTACCTTTATTAGTGATATTAATAATTATACTATTCATAATAAAATGGTAGAAATATTGGCATACTGAAAGCTTCTGGAGACAGTGGCCCTTTTAAAAAATTGTTTCTAATGCTCATTTAGATACTAAATATTAAATCAGTTAACAAAAATGATACTTACAAATGAGTTATAAAAGATAATAAGCATACTGCTCAGAAAGAAGACAAACTGTTTAGACACCATACAGCTTGGTAAAAAACTTATTATCCATCACTTATATGGCAATTTACAAGTTGACTGAGTTGATGAGAGTTTTAAAAAATTAATTCTTCCTCCTATCCTCACTGTACCAAGAATTTAAGCTGGCTTAAATAATGGATAAAGTTACGAAGGATGAAAAGACAATAGAAAAATCTGAGACTTTTGCAAAAAACGATGAGCAACTAGAGAAGATTTTAATATATTCATCAGGATTAAAAATGTAGTTATGTTTATATATTATTTTAAATTAGATAGTCTACAGAAATTTCTATTTTATGGGGGTTTGGTTTTTGTTTTGAACTTCCACATCTCTTCTGATCTACTTATTTCCTTCTACTTTTAATAGAAATGTTCATCTATTTCTCTCCATAAACAGTAGCTGCCATTTAGTTAAATTTAACAGAAACACACAATTAGAAATGCCAGAATAAAGACCATGAATTTTTATCTCAAGATCCCATTTTATTTATTTGTTTGTTTGTTTTTAGAGACAGGGTTTGTTTGTTTGTCTGTTTGCAGAAACAGGGTCTTGCTATGTTGCCCAGGCTGGGCTTGAATCCCTAGCATCAAGCAATCCTCCCACTTTGGCCTCCCAAAGTGCTGAGATTATAGGCATGAGCCACCGCACTGGCCTCAGATCCCATCTTAAATGGAAATAGCCATATCACATCGAGCACATGAAATCTGTCCCCTAACACCAATACTAAGTTAGCACACATTACGGAAGCTGCCTTTCAAACAATGTTGTTTTCTATTTTGCAAGGATAAATTTTAAAAATGATTATACTTTATTTTCATAAAATACTAAATTCTTTGGAGGTAATTAACAATAATCACAGCAATCTATAATTTGTCCCTTTCTCAGTTATTGTTCTTTTCTGTCCATCTATAAATTCAATAGAAAGAGAAAGCACATTAAACAATAATAACAAAGCTATCATAAGCCCACAACTAAGAATTTCAAAACGAAGGTATATAAATTCTGTGGAAAAATTGACTTCTACCAAACTTTATACTTCTTGGACAGATTAAAAGTATGTTCCACATTAAAATGTCACAATTTTCCTCAATTTTGGTAGATGATTCTGGCTTAGTAAGTTATACTGCTAATGCTATAATATTACTCTGTAATCCACAGCAAAAAATGAATTTAAGACAACAAAGTACAACACAGTCTTCTTGGTGGCAAATCTTTCCTTACTGCACAATAAAAAAAATGATGAATCTTTTTTGTTTCCTGTGGATTTTCTTTTTTCAATCTGTTAATGAGAATTCAAGCACCTTGAAGGTAGAGACCACTACCATGTCACACTATACTAGGAACTGGGACAAAGACAAAGAGTAGAGTAGGAAGTCACAAGGATCTTAAAATATAATTAGTAGAATTGAAATAATGTCCTTTTTCATGATTACTGGATCTCTATTACAAGGAGATTAAACTCCTTGTCATGAAATGTACACTTTACCCATTTCAAGTTATAGTTAAATTTATTATCTTTCTTCCTCTTTTGGTGTAACATTCTAAGTACTTCTTCAATTACTAAACATATCCACATATTCTTCAAGAAGTGTTAGTTCTGTGGGTGACTAAAACTACAAGTTATTTTAAAAAATTATTATAATAAATATTGATGCAAAGGCCCATGATTTAATTTTTTTTAGCATGGTTAGTTTTTATTAACTACAAAAGGTAATAATATAAAAACAGAATAAACATGTACCAGAAGTTATTAATATACCACCACTCAAAATTCAGAAAAATATGTTGTTTTCATGTACACATACATGAAATAAAATAATACCATAACAGAAGGGTGCTGTATCTGTGTTTAAAGAAGGGGTTGTTGGCAAACACCACAGCTCACTTCTGCTGAAATGTACACAACTGATATATGCAGCACAGAAAGCTGGCACCAAGGGCTTACAACCTTAATTTGCCTGCAAGAAGGAATGGAGATTTACCTTCAGAGCACGTTCTTGATTGTTTTCAGCAGTCAGATGTCTCATGTTGTTTGCTGAAGTCTGGTTCTGCTCTTTCAGATGATGAAGCTCCTGCTCTAGCCGTTTGCACTGCCACAGGGGAAGAATCCCATTAAGTAAAGGAGTTATAGCATTTTTTTCACTGAGCCACATGAATTAATGTAAATAATATCATTGTATTCTCTATAAGACAAGGGTTTTTTGCAACAACAATGGTAAGTAAAAGTAATGTTAAATACAAACAAAATACAATTGTTTATAGTACTCTGGTAATTCAATTACAATTTTCAGTTAGTTTTTGCTAATCTAAATATTACGATATAAATCATAAAAATACTTACTTTTATAAAATTAAGGTTAAACTATATTTAAAACTATTTTCTTCTCTAACAAAATGGTTCAGATTATTTATCTGTGGAATAAATGCATGCTTCTAAAAATCATATTAGATTCTAAATAAACTACAATATGGTATTCTAAGATCAATTTTTATCAATATTTTAAAATAAAAATTATAAAATATACATTCAGAGATATTTCAGATTTTTAGAAATATCTGAACAAACAATTTTATAGGGAAAAAAGCAACAGCCAGGGTGCCACAAGACTTGGAAACAGATAAAGAATTGAGTGTTTTTACAATTTCTCCTGTTTTGAATAAATCTCACTTTTAATTAAACAAGTGATAACAAACATGTGAAATGACACTGTCACCTACTTAGAATACGAGTATGAGAGAACAAAAGCAAAAAAGTAAATAAAAATAAATTATAAGTAAAAGTATAAATGGGCTAATAGAAGTATGTATGTTCAAAAAATTATTAAAATATCTTGCAATTTGAATATAAGATCTCAGTACGAATATATACAACATTTTACACAATAGTTACACATGCTATAAAATGATATGTTGCAAATCAGGATAATATGAGATTGGTTAAAAGAATAAAGTGCTCAACCCATCTTTTAGGACAAAGTTAAACATTGTTAATTTATCTATTTTTAAATTAGGATATTTAAGTAATAACTAATGAGTACATATATTGACTTAAGATGTGGACGAAGTTCTTTCTAGATTATTTAACAAATGGCTACTTGTCATAATGAATCGAAAATCATTAATTATGATATAATCGAGATGCAGCTGTAATCCAAACTGGCATTTCTTACTCCTCTAAGGTTGATTTCTTCTGCTTCTGAACTCTATAACATTATGCAATCTGCATCAATATTCCCCAACTTTGAGTAATACACAAATCCTTTTAATGGAAAAAGTTATATCATATTCCTGATACTGATTTAGATTGTATTATGATGTTTATACACAAATATAAAATTGAGTGTAGACATCTCATGCATATATGCATATATAATACAATTATAAAACCAAAACACATTTATATATAAAATAATCACAAAATCAAGATATTTCAAATTAATACTAATTTAATTTACCAGATAGGTTTGTTGAGGCCAAATTCTGCAAATATGATAGACTACTGACTCTATCAGTGGCAGATCCTTTTATATTGTCATGTCCATTCTACCATGTGCTGTGTGACAACCCAATTAATCTATCACATTTTTTAAAAAAAAAAATCACATGAAACCTTTGTGACATGTATCATTCAGCTTTATTTGGAGGGGACATATGATCTATAAACTTTGTCTCCATTCCTTTTTAGTCTTAGCAATCAAAATATTTGGTCATAACGCAATCAAAACACAAATATGTTTAGTGAAGACACAAATCATGAGCCACAAAAATGAGTAAGACATAGCAGCAAGTGTGTCAATATAGTAGAGAGATTCTCTACTAAAATTATCCTTCACACTTTCAATTAATTTAATACAAAATTATTTAGATAAGCATTAAAAATGTAATGACTAAATATGATCTGAAATGTGAGGTAGATTATTTTGGTTATGGGAGAAAAAGAATGTTTCATGGAGCAGATGACATCTGAGTCTGGCTTGTTTGGGTATATAATTTTGTAAGCCAAAAATGAAAAAAGAATATAGGAGAAGAGAAATGATGGTGGAAAGAGGGATATATCTGGAGCAAGTGAAGAAGCATGGTCAAGAGTTGTCTGACCACCTATTCTTTTTATTCCAAGTAAACTAGAAATGATCCATGAAAAGAAATTTTTCCCATCTACATGATACAAAAATAAAAAGAGAATTCACTCATCTTGCTCTAGAAATAAATGTTGAGTTTATTTTCATTTCTTTATGAGGTTTAAATTTAACGTTGATCTATTAATAGGTAGGATGCAAACTTTCTCAGCCAAACAATAGCTTTGTAGTAAAAATATATATAAATGTTCCTGTCAAATATATATTTGTGATTTATATTTAAGGTTTACTTAGATTTATTTAATCCTATATTATTTATTCATTTGATGTTATACTTGGAAATCCTAATGCATTCCCCACAATTGCATATTTATGTATAATTTCTTCTGGGTTCTTTTTTCTTTTACTAAATTCTTTAATTTTGAAATTGATTTTGAAGCAAAGGGATTTAACTTTATTTATTAGCAAGTGTTACACAGTTCTACAACAATCTGTCTAGGAGTGGATTTTTATCTTCTTGATAACTTTCATGCTTCTCAAACCTGGAAAATTCATAGCTATCATCTCTTGGAATATTCTCTCACTGCCATTTTGAAACTCATACTGATCATATTAGATCCAAATATCATCAAAGAGTTATTTCTTTGATAACTTTTAATCTCTCTTTCATATTTTAAATCTCTTTATCTATGTGAATTCCAAGCATCTATCACTAGTGAAATGAGATTTGATTCTATCTTCAGCAGTGCCTACTCTTGTTCTATTCACTTATGTTTTAATTTACAGTTTCCATTTCAGTGATTACGGTTTCCATTTCTAGATGTCCTCTTATATTCTTTTTCAATTCTGTCCATCTTTTTTTATAGCATTTTTTTAAATATGTCTATTAAATGGTTTCTCTGTTTACAAACACATATTTGACGTCTCCTATTTCACATTTTCCTATATCTCAACTTGTTGGTGGTATAATCCTTTTAATTACTCTTCATGGTGGATTGTTTTCTTGCATGGTATGCAGATTTTCACTTTGCCCATCTTTAGCAGACATTCCTTTTTTTTTGGTAATAACCTGTGTGTGGAGGCATTGCCAGACTGGTTTTACACTTGCTTCTGAGTGATGAGAAGTTTTTATTCATCTAAGGCACATTGTCTTTGTCCATGGATTCACACCATGACAGTTATGTAATTTGTTGTCTTTAGCCCCAGATGAAGCAATTCTAGCCCTTTAATTTCTCAAGATTTTATTTCCTCTTTTGCTGTTTTAGCCAGAGACAAGCTTCCTTATCACTTCTCTGAACCAGTAATTTGTCT
The DNA here is from genome assembly GCA_963575035.1 of Avahi laniger. Classification (NCBI taxonomy): domain Eukaryota; kingdom Metazoa; phylum Chordata; class Mammalia; order Primates; family Indriidae; genus Avahi; species Avahi laniger. The sequence continues at coordinate 27,958 of CAUYSK010033315.1, forward strand.
ATTTTTTCTAGACTTCATTTCACTGAAGAAGCAGTCTTTCCATAGTCTGACTATATGCAAGGGTCTCCACTCAGTTCCCACGTCAAGTGGCCTTATCATCAATCCATCCAAGGGCAATAAAATTCAAGTTCCTTGCCCTTTGGATCTACATCTGGTCTTACATCCCTAGTATGTTTGTAGCTCTTTAGAGTTCCTCTTAATTTTTAAAAAGCTTCATAATCTTTCATTCTTTCTGAAAAGAAGGGTGTGTGTGTGTGTGTGTGTGTGTGTGTGTGTGTGTGTGTAGTAGGGGGTACTATAAGACCAATTTTTGCATGAACTACTGTAACCAAAGAGACAAGTATAATATAAAAAGGATAAAGCTATTTTTGCACTGAGAATATTTATCCATATTGCATTTTTGGGCTCAGTTCCCAAGGCTATCAGTATAAGGGTGATCGAAAATAGCGCCCAAGGACCACACAAAGTGGCAAGTGTCCCAAAGAGCTACAGACACTTCCAGGTGTTTAATGATCCTCCCTAATCTGATGAATGAAAAGAGACAAGGCAAATACTAGAGAAGATAGGTGTCCCTAAATCAAGTTATATAATTGCATAATTTTTTCTTTGGTTTTAAACAGTTTCCTTTTGAACTGATAATTAACAACAATACCATATCTTCCCTGTTCATATTCTGCCAAATATTAATTTTCTTAAAAGTTCTAAAATATAAATAAGGACATAAGAGTTCTTATATCTTTCATATTTAACAAAAATTTTTAATATTCAAATTGAACTTAAGTAAATGCCAGCTCTATACTGTCACAGTGTTATGGAGAACTAGGATTTTCACCATAGAAAACAAAAGATACAGATATAAGTCAAGGAAAAACTCTTTGGTTCAGAATTTGACGTATGAGTATGAAGATATAATGACTTTTATCTTTAAAAAATATGTATGTGTTTGTATGGATTTCCTAGTTCTGCCCATTGGAAAAAAGCTAGAAATAATACGAAATCTAATAGCAAAGAGGACCCTAGCACCTGGACTGAGGACTCCAAGTACCATTTCCTACTAAAAATAAGGGAATTTATAGATATATAACTGATTTCAGATCTGGGGCAACAAATGTACATGATAATCCAGGAACATCTGGTCATAGTAAATACCAATGAACTATTAAAGAGACTCTGAAAGGACTTGGGAGTCAACCATTGGCATATTGCCTAGTGGTTACTGGTACAGTGCTTGGTGGATGCTCAATGAATATTTTTTAATAACTTAGTTATGTTATATATAATGTGTTATATATAATGTTATATATAAATATAGTGTTACATATAAGGTATAATTACATATAAGCCAACTAGCTAAAGAAAAGGCCAATTCAATATCAATAGGGATAATAACTGCAATGTACTGAAACACATAAGGTATGTTTAAATTATTGAGCTTATAATGAAATAAAACATTTTTGAACTAATTGTCAGTGTCAGAGAATACTAGTAAAGCAAGCATTTATCTACTTTTCTTATAAAAACTTTCCTACTGTGCAAATGATAGATCTCTCTTTATAGAAATATTCTAGTTAATAAAGTGGTAATATTATAATTAGAATATCACGATTTTGAAATCATTAATATATTAAAAGATCTAGGCATTGAGCTCTTCTAAAAACATAAAATGAAGCACAGCTGACATGTACTTCCAGATGAAAGAACAAAAATCATTTATGAAGCAGTCTTGCCAATAAAAACTAATCTAAATTTGATCAAATCTCTAGCACAAATTGCCATATTTACAGGAGAAAAGTGAACAGAGGAGTATATTAAATGATACTACAAAGATGCAATGAAAAACTTGGAAAATTCTATAAGAAAATTAACTCAGTATATTTAAAAAATAAATTTCAAGGCAAAAGATAAGAGGGAAATCTAGAAAAGGATGTTCAGAGTCAATTCTATCATTTTCAATGTGTGAATCTTATTTAGATACAGATTCTACACAAACATGTAAAATTACAATATTTATGAAGTATTGGAATTTGAAAATTAAACTGGATGTTTCACAATAATATAGAATTATTGTTAATATTTTTGGTGTGATAATGATACTGTGGTTACGTTTTAAATAAGAATCCATATATTTCAGAGATATACTCTAAGTGTAATAGATAAAAAAGAATATTATGTCTGAGATTTCCCTCAAAATAACAGAAGTAAATGAATGGGGGATATATATATATATATATATATATATATATGAGAAAAAAGATGGCTAATTTTTGTAGCAGGATGAAAATATCATAGGGATTCATAATTCTAGCTTTCTAAACTCACTGATAAAAAGAAAACAATTGAATTTGTCACTACAAAGAAACAAAAACTAATTCTACAATGCAATTGAACTAAACATATAAAAATCAATGACAAATTTTTACAAAATAAATTTGTCTGGTATTTACTATATGTATTTCCTTTTATTGATCATTGTGAATTCTTAAGATTTATAAAGCAGATAATACATTTTAATGTTTTCTTTATGAAAAAATAACATGCCTTAATTTCTAACAAAAAGTTCTATAATATTGTCTAAGTTTTTAGCAGTTGCTCTTTTTCTTCCTGTGTAATCTGTCTTTGGTCACAAATCATCTTGATTACATTATAATCAAACATCTTCCCACTTGGATGCTATACAACTCCTTTTGCATTCAAAAATAATATAAGACTCTTCCAGTCAAAACAGAAACCAAACTTTGTTGTCAATGAGAAATATATACATTGAACTGTAGATGTTTGGAAGCATTTGGGATTATATAAATAAGTTTTTACTCTTTTTCATTTAGAAGAATTTTTAAAAATCACTTCATTTTAGATTAATAACAATGCTTTTCGCACGTTACAATAACTTGGAATAAAGGGTTTTAAATTTGAAAAGATAACTTGTTTCTTCAGATCTCTAGAAAAATATCAACAATTTGGTTTAGATGATTACTTATTTAAGAGTAAAAGGTTTACAAATGCCAAATATTAAAAAATAAAAATAATAATTATGCATGTGAATCTCTGAAACCACATATGCCATGGCTTATATGTACATGTGTGTATATATACACATTATATATAACATAACTAAATTATTCAAAAAATATTCATTAAGCATCAACTAGGCAATGTACTAGTAACCACTAGGCCATATGCCAGTGACATGTTTCTACAGATTTATACACAGATATACATATATACATGTATATTTTTATTTACATATAAACATTCCTAAAATACCATATGAAGGGCAATAACTAGGAATTTATGTGCCAGACCCCATTCCAAGCATTTTACATGTATTAAATAAGCTAACCTTCATGTGGACCTTATGAGTTAGATATTATTATCCTATTGAAGAGAAGAAAGTAGAAGCAAAGAATAATAAATACCTTCTCTAAAGTCAAGCAACTAATAAAAAGTCAAGATTCAAATTGAAGCAGGATAATTCAGTTTACAAATAAAATTTTTACTGTACACAGATACGTATGATAGCAAAACGAATGGAAACATCTAAAACTACAGAAAAAGTTAACGATATTTTAAAATTGGAACAATTAGAGATTACAGATATTTTGAAGTAGTACATAGCTCTGATAAAGGACATAAATACTTAGCAGAGACCAGAATGAAAGGGACTAGCTAGTACATAGAATTATCTTTTAACTCATTTACCCAACAAAATCTATAGTAAATTAATGAAAACCACCTAGGCAAATATTTCTCACCTATTAATTTCACATTCTAAGGCTAGCATACAAGCTAAAATCATAATGTTTTTTTTAGAAATACAAAACAAAAAAAAATGCCTACAGGCATCCCTCATTTTATTGTGCTTCACTTTATTACATTTTGCAGATACTGTGCTTTTTACAAATTGAAGTTGTGTGGCAACTCTGAGGGGAGCAAGTCTACTGGCATCCTTTTTCCAACAGCATGTGCTCACTTAGTGTCTCTGTGTCTCACTTAGGTAATTACTGCAATACAGTCATGTGTCACTTAACAATGGAGTATACTTTGAGAAATGCATTGTTAGGCAGTTTCATCATTGTATGAACATCATAGCATGTATTATTAGGTCACTAAATATGAAATGTCCAATTTCTAATCAAAAGTGTAGTTTATTATATCTCAAACAAGAAGCAGTACAATTAATCAAAGTACGTGCTCAACTATTTACACAGTTTTTGTCATCTTAACGGTAGCTTGTTTGTGCCAGGAGCAAAGAAGCCTGGAGAGTGAGTGGCGATGAAATTGCGAAAGTTGTTTTCGACAGCTTGTTGAGAACTGAATATTTTTCCTTGCAAGAAGTGGTCCAAAGTCTGGAAGAAGTGGTAGTCAGTTGGTTCAAGGTCTGATAAATACAGTAGATGACAGAGAGTTTCCAAATCCAGCCTCTGTAGTTTGAGCAGCATTATTTTTTGCAACATGTGGTCTTGTAAGAGCATTAGCCTGTCTCTATTACCCAATGTCAGCTGCTTAACTGCACGCATACTTATCATTTCATCGAACTGGTTGCAGCAGACATCTGCTGTAATCGACTGACCAGGTTTCATGAAGCTGTAGTGGATAATACCAGCCCTGCATCACCAAATAGACACCATTAGCTTTTTTTGATGAGTATTTGGTTTTGGACTATGTTTTGGTACTTCATCTTTCTTCATCTTTATCCAACTTTTGTGCTGAATACTTGCAATTGTCAAAAAGAATCTATTTTTCATCACACGC
>CAUYSK010033316.1:0-35450 GCA_963575035.1 Avahi laniger
ACATAGAATTACAGAATCAAAAAGAACTTATGGAGTCACACAGTCCAACTCTATATTTCAAGTAGGGATAGATAGCAGATTTTATTCTTAAATAATTCCAGTATACTAAAGAACTATGTTTATTTTAAAACTCTGTTGAGATGATCATATGGTCTTTGTTTTTGCTTCTATTTATGTGGTGAATTACATTTATAGACTTGCATATGTTGAATCATCCCTGCATCTCTGGGATGAAGCCCCTTGGTCGGGATGGATTATGTTTTTGATAAGCACCTGAATTTGGTTTGCTAGGATTTTGTTGAGAATCACATGTACATTTTATATTTGTATTGAGAGTTACTTGATTTTTAGTGGATTATTAACAATGGGCTATGAGCTAAATGTTTGTATTCTACAAAAATTCCTATGATGAAATCCTAATACCCAAGGTTATGGTATTAGAAGGACAGGGTCTTTGGGAGCCTCATGATTGGGATAAGCACCAATCATAAAATTGGACAAGTAGACAAATGTGCAAAGATTATGAACAAACAATTCATTTCGACTGATAAAAATGCCACAAAAAGTTCTTCTTTATTGTTAAACAAATAAGAACAACTTATAAAAACAAAGAAATAACATTTTATATGATTTAATTGAAAAACATTGAAAAGCATATATCCAATATTGATGAAATGCCAGGAAAATAGTCATTCACAGATTAATTGCTGGAAGAATTCTAATGGATACTGGGTGGCACTTTGAAAATAATGTCTTAGCAATATTCACTGACTATTCACTGAATATTCAGCTGATTTATTTTTATTTTCTGTTTAAAATTTCTAAAATTAGCAAATATTTACCAGTAAGTGTTTGTTTTTTTTTTTTTTTTTTTTGAGACAGAGTCTTACTCTGTTGCCGGGCTAGAGTGCCGTGGCATCAGCCTAGCTCACAGCAACCTCAGACTCCAGGGCTCAAGTGATTCTACCACCTCAGCCTCCCCAGTAGCTGGCACTACAGACATGCGCCACCATGCCCGGCTAATTTTTTCTATATATTTTTAGTTGTCCAGATCATTTCTTTCTATTTTTTTTAGTAGAGATGGAGTCTCGCTCTTGCTCAGGCTGGTCTCAAACTCCTGACCTTGAGCTATCCTCCCGCCTCGGCCTCCCAGAGTGCTAGGATTACAGACGTGAGCCACCTTGCCCAGCCAGTTTTTTTTTTTTTAATCCAAGGCAGGCAAAGCACAAACCAGGCTCTTCAGAGTAAGAAGTAATTTAGCATGTGATTCAAAATCTAAATATTATAATAGCTTAGATTCCTGAATTTTAAAACAGCATATATTTCTGAAGCCTGTATTGTTATATTCATTTGCACAATGTACTTTACAATGTGAAGAAATTATATTCTTCAAAGCTGGCATTCCCTGGGAACAGTAATAAAAATCACTAAGGAAACAGCCCCGTACTGCTTTTGCAAACCTAGTGGTAGTTCCGAGGTTGTGTAAGCTTCTGCAAGTCACTTGGTCTTATTGGATCTTAATTTTTTGATCAGGAAAATTCATAATCATATCAGCCTCATTGTTCTATCACATGAAATTCAATGCAAATATTTAAGACATTAGGCAAATTTTAAAATATGTCATCATCATCTCTAAACTTATACCGAGCAAGCTTTTCTCGACACAGGCAGCTGTGTGGCATCTCTCCATCTTCAAACTCACCTTAAAGTTGAATATTTGTGATAAGTTTAATTCTCTTTATTCATTACCTAAAACTACAAAACTTGCCATGTCTCTGTTTCCATATAAACAAGAACTGGAAATTAAAAAAAAAAAAAAAAGGAAGTATGGTAGGATAAATAAACCCACACTCTAATCCTCAGAGCCCGTGAATGTTATGTGGCAAAAGGTCTTTGCTGAGGTATGTAAAGATTTTGGGATGGAGAGATCATCCTGAATTGGCCAGATGGGTGCACAAAATGGCTGGGGTTCTTACCGGTAGGAAAAGAGCAAAGGGATTGTAGAAATGACAATGGAAGCAAGTGATTGGGAGACACAAGGAAGGGGACACCAATCAAGGAGTATGTGTGGCCTCCAGGAGTTTTAAAAAAGGCAAGGAAAGGGTTTTCTCCCCCGAGCCTACAGAAGGAACCCGTTCTGACCACACCTTGTCTTTAGCCCACCGAAAATGATTTAGAACTTTGGACCCTTAAAATTGTAAAAGAAAATACATTTTTTATGTTGTGTTAAGGCACAAAGCTTGTAGTAGTTTATTACAGCAGCCACGGGAAACTAATATAGGAAAGAAAACAAGGAGGAAGAGAGGAAAGAATAAAGAGAAAAAGAACATTGTTCCAGCAGCCTCTAATCCATCAAAGAACTATTTCACGAACTTTTTGTCTATTGACCACATGGATTACGTTGTAAATATCAGCCTACATTTAAAATTGGTTGGAATGCTATTTTAGTTTGTTCACATCACTATAAGAAGAGAGACAGTCAAATCTATTTTATGTTTTAAAAGAAAGTCGTTTTTTTTTTTTTTTTTTTTATAGGCCAGGTGTTGTGGCTCACACCTGTAATCCCTGTACTTTGGGAGGCCAAGGCTGGAGGATTCCTTGAGGCCAGGAGTTCCAGACCAGCCCAGGCAAACTAAGCAAACCACCCTGTTTACAAAAAATAAAAATTAGCTGGGTATGGTGGTGCATGCTTGCGGTCCCAGGTACACGGAGGCTAATATAGGATTGCTTGCTTGAACCCAGGAGCTGAAGGTTGCAGTGAGCTGTCATTGCACCACTGCACTCCAGCCTGGGAGCCTGGGTGATGGTGCTAGACCCTGTCTCAAAACAAACAAACAAACAAAAAAAAAAACAGTGTTTGAAGTGATTTCTATGAAAATGGACTTGAAGACCAAATATAAGGTTAAAAAAAAAAGGAAAATATTTTCAGAGAGCAAATGGAAATAATTTCCTGTTGCCATTAAAATGGGTTAAAATTCAAATGTCAATTTTAGCTCATAAAAATATTTATATAAAATTTGTTTTGTAAAATGTTTTTCGTTATGTTGATGGGTTTATACTGAAAAGCATAAAAATGTTGTCATCAAAACAATGTGCAATGTGCCTGTAGGTTATTTAACATTAACACATATTATATCTGTATTAGACTTTCCTGGTTTTCTTGTATACTAATGCTAGTTTTTGTCATATTATTTCCTTCTCTTTTTTTCTTCTTGCTATTATTGCTTTTAGTACTCAAAGTGCATGCGATGTTAATACGTTTGGTATGCAAGTGTATAAATCTTTATTAGTACGATGAAATGTGCACTCAAATGCAGAACAGTCTGACATAAAAGCAACTTCTTTTTGTTAATTTGAAAATATTGGATGACATTTTTCTTATTCTTTCATAAGATGTCCTACCCACACTCGAGGACTATTTTCACCCATACCCTTTCAAAGCACCACATTTGCTGGCATCACTGCAGACCAGGTCAGTGTCGCAGGAAAAGGGGATGGTCCGCAGCTTCTAGGTCAGGGCAGAATTTCTGCATTCTAGCGCGCTGTTCTCTCAGTTGGAATAGCTTAACGAGAAGCTAACTGACTCTTTCTCTCTGATAACCTATGTAACATCACTTAATCTCTTTTCTTTTTTAAAATGGAAAAGAAAACTGTCTAAAATCAGTCTAGAATGATTTTATCTTAATCTTTTTTAGTACTTTATTTTCCTCATTTTAATTCTTCACATAGGAATTAATGCCAAGATTTTACAACCCTCTGATTTATCTGGGGTGTCTCTCTCTATGCGTAGATCATCAGAATCTCAGTTATCTTTTATTGCATTTAATTATGTGCCAAACATTCTGCCTCAGGCTTTACATGCATAACTTACCAACAGGTAAGTTTTTGTTTTGTTTTTTTTTCTTAATCTCTGTTTTACAGATGAGAAGACGGAGGCTGTGAAGGTCGCTAACAAGCACGCTCAGGGTTATGCGGTTAGCGAGTAAGATGCGGAATTCGAACCAGCTGCCTGTCTGATGAGAGCAAGATTCCTCCGCCGCCGCTGTCCACACCCTGCAATTTCTGTCGTGACCTGGCAGGTAGGCAGAAGGGAGGGAAGAGTGAAACCAGGAGAGAGAGACCCTGGGAAAGGGTACAAGAGAGGTGGCCTAGAGGGAGGGGTGCACTGCGGGAGCATCGCCTGAGACAGAGCACGAGGAGCGGTGGAGAGTCACTGAGCAACCAAGTCTCTCTGCGCTTCCCTTTCACGCTTTGTTCTTAAACCTGCAGGTGCCCGGATGCTGCAGTATTCTTAAAAAATAAGTTCCTTGTTTTGAGGCACTTTCTAGGGCCCCTTAATGTGTTCACTAGCAGCTCAGAAACAATAATTATTCAGGGAGAAAATAATACAGACCAAGTTTGTTATTTTTTTATTTATTTTTTTACAGATCATATTAATCTATGTAAAGAACAAAAAAGAAGCGAAATTAACTTTTTCTTTGAGAGTCTGGATAATTGTTACCGTTAAAGAGAGGAAGAAACAGGAAGGGTATAGGAAGGGTATAGGAAGAGAGCTTCTAACATTCTGGGGTTAATCTAAGATGCATTCTTTTTTTTTTTTTCCAGAATATTACAAGCATACAAACACTTCGGTTACATAAAGTGCCTTTGCACCGTCTGAATCAGAGCTACAAGTGTGTGCATCACCCAGAGAGTGAGTACCACACCCGTTAGGGATGAATTTACCCATCCCCTTCTGCCCCCCGACCTGTCCAACACCCGATGAATGTTACTTCCATATGTGCACATTAGTGTTGATCAATTAGTACCAATTTAATGGTGAGTACATGTGGTGTTTGTTTTTCCATTCTTGTGATACTTAGAAGAATGGGCTCCAGCTCCATCCAGGATAATACAAGAGGTAGTTCACCATTTTTTTATGGCTGAGTAGTACTCCATGTTACACATATACCACATTATATTGGTCAACTCATGGATTAATGGACACTTGGGTTGTTTCCACATCTTTGCAATTGTGAATTGTGCTGTTATAAACATTTGAGTGCAATGTCTTTTTTAAAGAATGTCTTTTTTTCCTTTGGGTAAGCACCCTATAGTGGGATTGCTGGATCAAATGGTACTTCTATTTTTAGTTCTTTGAGATACCACCAAATTACTTTCCACAGGGGTTGTACTAATTTGCAGTCCCACCAGCAGTGTAAGAGTGTTCCTATCTCTCCACATCCATGCCAGTATTTGTTGTTTGGGGACTTTTTGATGAAGGCCATTCTCGCTGAAGTTAGGTAGTATCTCATTGGGGTTTTGATTTGCATTTCCCTGGTGATTAGAGATATTCATATGTTTCTTGGCCATCGATCTGTCTCCTTTGGAAAAGTTTCTGTTCGTGTCCTTTGCCCAACTTTTAATGGGGTTGTTTGATTTTTTTTTTTTTTTGCTGATTTTCCTGAGTTCTATACAGATTCTAGTTATCAGCCCCTTATCGGATGTGTAGCATGCGAATATTTTCTCTCATTCTGTAGGTTGTCTGTTTGCTCTCATGATAGTTTCCTTGGCTGTGCAGAAGCTTTTTAATTTGATTAGGTCCCATTTATCTATTTTTGTTGTTGCTGTGATTACCTTTGGGGTCTTCTTCATTGCCTAGGCCAATGTCTATAAGAGTTTTTCCAACATTTTCTTCTTGGATTCATATGGCTTCATGCATTAGATTTTAGTCTGTTATTCTTTGCTAGTTGATTTTTGTGAGAGGTGAGAGATGCGGATCCTGTTTTAGTCTTCTACATGTGGCTCTCTAATCTTCCCAGCACGATTTATTGAACAGGGATTCTTCTCCCCAGTGTATGTTTTTGTCTGCTTTGTCAAAGATCAATAGCAACACTGTTGACATTGCAGCTGATCCCGCATCACAAGGATCTGTGTGGCTGCTAACTATTTTGATCCCATTACAGGGGACCCGTGGACAGTGTGTGACCATTTTAGGTCTTGTGAAAAAGGAAGATGCTCTGCCCCTCGGGAATGATCCATTGAGATACCCAGTCACTCTTCCAAACCTCTGAGCTGCAAATAAGTGACCCACACATAAAGAGGCCAGTTCATTTTGTGATGTGTCCCAGATCTTATTTGAAATTAAAGAATTAGCAAAACTGCTCCCATGTTGTTATCTCTCAAAAATGCCAAAGTAACACTTTAGTGGCTTATAAATATTGCTTATAGAAAATGGACTACTACTTATAAACCATAAAATTCATTTTTTTCTGATTTCATTATCAACTAAGGAAAAACAAAAAGCTTCTTGCTCTTTTCCTAAGCCATTGTCTTCTCCAAATATATGGATCATTTTTTATTTTTTGTTAAGAAAACTTGAGCTAGGGAAATATGTCATCCAGTTTCAATATTTAAAAAAAAATACTGAGAGCCTTCAGAATCAAAATTTACTTGATTTTTAAATTATCTCTTTTGTTCTTAACCACAGTTATGACTGCTAGGTTAAACGTGACTTTTTAAAATTAATCTTATATAGTAAATTAAAATGATAAAATATAAATTGCATATAACATAAGCACATATTAAAATATTTTATGTTGATTTTGAATAAAGTAAACAAAACAAATTCTTACCAGCAAGAATGTATTTCTAAAATTCTGCATTTGTACATGCTCAGAATAATTTTGAATTCATTTTGATTAGAGCAAATTGCTTACTCTTGAAGTTGATAGACATTAAAGATTTCCACTTTAATGGTTTCCTGTGACATCAATGTTACATTACATCCATGCAAAAATCTGTTTCCTTAGCAACAAGAAGCAAACTGTGCATTTCAAGGAAATCAATAGAAAAAAATGAGATTTGTTTAATGTTAAATACCACAGCTTAATATCAATATTATATCCCTATAGAATATAGTGGTGAATTAAAAGGATTTTAAATTCTCCATAAATAGATCATAAACTACTACATTGTATCAATAGATAGCCACACAAAATCTTAATTTGGGGATACAAAATATAATGTGTTTTCATATATACAAAATGTGAAACAGCAAGTATATCATTACTGTAACTCCGACATTATGCATCCTCAAACCAGAGTTATTTTACCATTCTCATACTATATTTCTACCTTTGTAAAGTAAATGACATTTATTTAAATTGGGTCTAATGTTCTTGCAGCTATGACAGTCTGTGATTTTATGATTTACACCTCTTAAGTCAATTGGTAAAGATTTGACCATACTGTGTTTCTATAGATGATGTAGTGTATGTCATTTGTAAAACAAATGAGATCATAATAGTTATATGCTACTAAGATGGAGAGGCAGAGTAAGTTATCCATTCTGTCTATACGTGGATATTTACCAATGCTTTGTTGGTAATGACCAGGGAGTGAGGATTAATGAGAGAAGACAACATGGGCTAGCATATATACTCCATCTTGGAAAATGTTGACATGTACAGTCTGAGCTAAACATCAGCTCAGACAAATGTTTGAGTTTGCAAAAAGGATCCCCAGGATTTGGTATTGCTGTGGACATATTGAAATTCTGGGGAGTTCCTAAAAATTCCCTTCCCCTTACATCATACCCTGAGAGAGAAGAAGAAAAATGGGAGCATGTGTTTGCATTTTTCTCATTGATTATGTTCTTTGTTTCCTTTTCCTCTTTGATTGATCTTTTGTGCTTTTTCCATATTTCTGTAAAAGATCTAACTGGGGCTACCTTGTATTTATTATGGGCCCCTCCCTCCTCTCAGGAGCAGCCACTCCTTTAGGACTTGGCCTCTTCAATAGGACCAGTCCCTCCCACACCACCCCTCCCAACCCACAAATAAGAGGATAACCAAAGAAAAATTAAGCTGGCAGTTAATGCAATATAAGCATCATTTTGTGCGCCATGCATACCCTCATCTAAACTAGCTGTGGGAACCCTAGCTGTCAAGGATGGAAATTATAAATACAGCGTGAGAGCAAAGCCCAACGCTAAAAGTAGTATGAACTTGCGTTACTTTTCTATAAGGGTGGGGGCCACTTCAAAGAAACGACAGGAAAGATTCTTAGATTTATAAGGCTGTCATAAGCATCAAATACGATAATACTTAATTAGCATAATGCCTAACACTTTAGATGCATTCAGTTCATGTTAGATATCTTTATTTTTATTATCATATTAATCCAGTGATAATCATCATGATTAGAAAGCACTAACCTAAACAAGGCATGCTTTGACTTTGTGAATTGGCAAACAATGGATTTGATGGGCACCAAGAAGCCCGTACTCTTGAAAAATCTACCTCAATATGTATCTAGCTGAATGATTAGTATTCCAGTATTTGACATTAAAGCCATTGGTCCTTGAAACATTTATTCGTTTTATTATTTCTGAGTGTCTACCATACACAAATTACCATTGTTGAGTCCTATCTCTACAGCATTTATACCACAGGAATAAGTTTAAAAAAAAACAGAAAATATTAAAAATATTACCTGCCTTATACCAAGAAATATTTACCAGGCTGCCAAAGTTGATGATGTTGAATGTTTGAATCAAGAACAAAAGGAAAGTTATGTAGAAAAAAGAAAAAGTTATCTACTTCCTAAAGCTCTAGGACATGATGATCACAAAGGAAAATAAATCATTATCCACAAAGAATAGCATTAGGGTTGAGATAGCTACACAGACCGAGGCTCATTTTTCCTACACTTTCGCAATGTCTTCTTTTTAGTCACAGTGAGTCAATGAGTGGGTACAGAACCTATTTTCTACTTCAGAGAAAAAACCGTCAGGGTTTTCAATCAGGTACTCTCCACTTACGATCTCCATATTGTGGCCCGAGGAAGTCATGGCCATCAGATAATTCTATAGGTGACGCAATGCTAACAATAACAACATTCATACTTCTAGACATGCGGTTATACAAGAGAATTAAGAAGTATTAATATCACTAAAATTTTGCACTAACAATTTTAATTTTGAACATTGGATACATATTTCCTTTTTCCTGAAGATAAGACTGAGCCAGATAATTTCTTAGAGTTGTTTTGAGATTTAAAATATGCAAGCTTTGACAGTCGCTACGAAATATAAAGAAAAATAAATAATTGAAACATTTTATTGTAAAGTAAAACTGCCCAATATACTAGAAATATAGATGTGATCCAATAGTTTAGTGAGCCAAATCATTTGATTTAAATCAGATATTAATGAGGATAGAGACATGATTATTGTTTTAAATTAAGCCAGGTAGAATGACTTTGAAAGTAAAAAGAAAAAAATCTATTCTTTGATTACAAGGCATTTCATCACTGAAATAAATTTCACCAGAACAGCTAAAGTAAAATGATGACAACAAAAATGTTTATGTGGGCCCTGGAAAACTAAATCATTCATATATTGCTGGTAACCATGTAAAATGATACAGCTGCTCTCTAGAATATTTTGGAAGTTTCTTAAAAATACAAAACATGATTTTTTTTTATTTAAAAATATTAGGGAGGTACAAAGGTTTTTGTTGCATGGATAGCTTTTATAATGCTTAAATCAGGGCTATTAGTGTGCCCATCACCCAAATAGTGTTCATTGTACCTGATAGGTCGGTTTTTATGCCCATCCCCCTCCAGCCTTTTTAATTTCCAATGACCTTTACATCTCTCTGTGTCCATCAATTAGTTCCCAATTATTAGAGAGTAGATGTGGTGTTTTTCCATTCCTGAAATACTTCACATACGATAATGATCTTCAGTTCCATCCAAGTTCCTGCAAAAGACATTATTTCATTCCTTTTTGTGGCTGAATAGTACTCCATGGTATTAATCTATATATGTGATATATAGATTATATATGCAATATATATGTTATATATGTGATATATATGTGATTACATATGTGATATATATTATATATGTGATGTGTATTATATATGTGATTGATATATATATATATGGGATATATATATATATATTTATATATATATCACATTTTGTTAATCCACTCCGAATTGATGGTCAGTTAGGTTGATTCCACATCTTTGTGATTGTGAATTTTGCTGCAATAAACATTCAGGTACAGGTGTTTATTTGATAAAATGACTTCTTTTCCTTTGGATAGATACCCAGTAGTGGGATTGCTGGGTCAAATGGTAAGTGTGTATTTATTTCTGTGAGGAATATCCATACTGTTTTCTATAGAGGTTGGACTATTAAATAATTTTCAGACCTACCAACAGTGTATATGTGTTCTTTTCTCTCTGCATCCATGCCAGTATTTATTGTTTTTTAATAATGGCCCTTCCTACAGGGGAAAGTGATATCTCATTACAGTTTTAATTTGAATTTCACTGATGACGAGTGATGTTGAGCATTTCTTCGTTTGTTTCTTGGCCATTTATCTATCCTCTTTTGTAAGACTTCTGTTCATGTCTTTTGCCCACTTTTTGATGGGGCTGTTTGTTTTTTTTCTTGCTGATTTGTTTGAGTTCTTTATAAAGTCTGGATATTAGCCCTTTATTGGATGTATAGTTTGTGAATAATTTCTCCCATTCTTAGGTTTTCTATTTGCTCTGTTGATTATTTCTTTTGCCATGCAGAAATTTTTCAATTTAATCAAGTCCCATTTAGTTATTTTTGTTGTTGCCGTATTTACCTTTGGATTTTATATTTCGTTTGGAACCAAAAAATTTTATATTTCATTTGGAACCAAATAGCCAGAGCAATTTTATGTAAAAAGAACAAATCTGGAGGCATCACATTACCAGATTTCGAACTATACTACAAGGCCCAAAGAACCAAAATAGCATGGTACTGGTATAAAAATAAAGACAAAGACCAAGGGAACATAATAGAGAACCCAGAAATAAAACCATCTATGAACAACCAAATAATATTCAACAAAGCAGACAACAACATACGCTGGGGAAGGGAAGTCCTATTCAATTATGGTGCTGGGAAAACTGGATAGCCACATGCAGAAGGAAACAGGACCCCTACAAAAATTAATTCAAGATGGATAAAAGACTTAAATCTAAGGCATGACACCATAAAAATTCTAGAAGAAAATATAGGTAAAACTCTTTTATAAAACTTCAGCCTAGGCAAAGAGTTTATAACTAAGATCTCAAAACATGCAATTTTTATAGAAAATGTTGACTACACTCCTGGGCTTTTAGTCCAGAGAAAGGCAATTTATGTTCAAAAAAAAGGGAAGGAAAAAATATACACAAATGTTTAGATCAGTTTCATTCAGAATATCTCCAAACTAGAAACAACCCAGATGTGCTTCAACCTCCAAAGACTAAATGCCTAAACAAACTGTGGCACCTCCAAACCATGGAATACTCCTAAGAAATAAAAAAGAACAAACTATTGATATGCACACAGCCTGGATCAATCTCTAAAAAGTTATAGTGAGTGAAAAAAGCTAATATCAAAAAGTTGCATATTCTATGATTCCACTGATGTAAATTTATTGGAATGATAAAAATTGTAGAAATAGAGAACAGATTAGTGGTTGCCAGAGTTTAAGTGCAGAGGGGGAAGTAGGGAAGTGGACGTGGCTATACGTTGGCAACACAAGGGATCTTCATGGTGGTAGAAAAGACAGGTATCTCGACTGTCTTCATGTCAATATCCTGTTTGTAATATTTTATTATATTTTCACAAGATGTTTTCATTGGGGAAAATGTGTAAAGGGTCCACAGAATCCATTATTTCTTACAACCTCATATGAACCTACAATTATCTTAAAATAAGAAAGTCTAAATAAAAATTTTAATAAAAACTTTCAATGTTATTATTTTTGTTTCTATAAATTATTTGAATGGTGATGAAAATATTATAAAGGATAAAATTTAAAAATAAAATGGATTTGCTGGATCCAGGTGGTAAATAGCAATGATTATTTTTCCTGGTCTACTAAGAGATAAAAACTGAAATTAACATATCTAATCTGAAGTGAGCCCACAGCGCTTTCATTTCACAACCTGTATCTTTACAACCTTGAAAAGGTATCTGGAGAAGCAGTTTAATTTTCTCTGATGTCATTAGTTCAAGCTGTTATATTTTGCTTGTATAGACTTTTCATCACAAATGTTGTGAGATATTTTTATCACTTCTTAGGACTGCAATCGAAGACTGTGGAATGAAGTACTTCTCTAAATGATAATCTACAAAGAAGAGTATGTATTATTATAAATTATGAATAATGATTCCCATATCAATGACTGACAAGGATGTTATTTGAATAACTGCTTTTTAGAAAATTAAATTACTCATTTGTCATGGGTTTGTTACCCAGAGGCACATATGAATCAGGATTTTTTTTACATAAGTTATGCAAATACTCTTTAGAGTACTTGGGCTATTATATTTCCCAGTCATAAAATTGCCCGCAGGCCTCAGGTCAATCATCTTGCGTGGAAAATTTTCTTGTGATTTACAGAAGTCAGGGCATCTGTTTCTTTGCCTGAAACCTAAGGGAAAGTGTCTATATTGAATAATAAAATACATTTACATTATTTAAAGCCAGAAAATTTTCCAATGTGGTACTTCCCATAGTCTGAGACTATTTTTCATTTTTTATTTAAATGCAAATTCTATAGTGTTAACGTGAATGTGGAATCACGTGATTCTATTCTTTGCCACTTGTGGATGCAGTGATTCATAGAATTTGATTCTGTAAATCAACTCAAAGATTGAAATGTAATCCAAAACTCATATTTGACAGAAAGGAAAGCTGAGAGTGAAGACTGTTGTAACCTGCTGAAAGCCTCAGCATAGGCAGAGTAAGAGCAGAGTAGGAAGAGAACTAGATCATGAATAAATGATGCATTTTATGTTATGAATATGATGCACTGAAGAAATTTTATCTCTTTATGTCTTGAAACTAAAGAGGGAAACTTGCTGCTTATAATTTCACTATTAATTTAGTTTTTATTTCATTTGAAAAGATTTCCTAGAAGCCCATGAGAGTATATTAGATTCTTCTTTGATGTGTTTCTATGGGGCGCTTATGAGGAAATCTAGTAGGTTGCTTTGCTCTCCTTCGTGATCTTCATTGGACAAGTCTTTGAGGGGGATTTTGAAACTACTGACCTGTATTATTAAGAAAGAAAAGAGCATATTAAAATTCAGTCTTAAATAATGTTATGAACATGCATTCTATCAGCATATAGCTTTAAAATAATATAAGTTAATATAGGCTTTGATAACCGGAAATTCAGAGCATGGTCCACTTATTTTTAGTGGCCTGTCCAAGGACTACAGTAGGACTCAGCAACATGTCGAAAGTATGCAAACCAGTTGCAGAGCCTTGTTCTTTCTTGTGTTTGTAGGTCTGCAGAAGACACAGGAGAGAAAATAACAAAGTTCCAGTTGAGAGGGTAATACAGAAGGTGCTTCATCCTTCCAAAAGATCTTGCTGTATATACTTAAAACTGGGAAGTTGCTTGCATTATTAATCTTCTCAATTTAAGCACTATTCTGTGATATAAGGTAATTAATTGCATTATATTTATTATTTATCAAATGGTTTTCCCTCACACCCAAGAATTATTTAAATCCAGAGAATTATGTAAATTGATTTTGTACTCCTAGGACACAAAATAAAGTCTGATTCACAGGGAAGGGCTTGTGTTATTTGCTAAATAAGGAAACACTTAAAGAGGTTCAAAATAACTAAACCAGTCACATCTTGGAGTGAATACGTGCTATTCAATTAATATTTTATTGAAGAATTAATATAATACATTATATGATAATGCTTTGCTAACAGAATAGATTCTTATATTGACATTCAACTAAGAAAGGAAGAATAACACTGAAGCATAGGACAAGCTTAGCTTAAATATTAGAGGAACATGTTTCACGCCAGCGAGGAAAACACAGGGCAAAGGAAGGGATAAAAGACAAATGAGACAGTTACAGACTTTCAAACCCTATTGGTAGCCCCAACTTGTAGGGGCTATCATCTGAAAAGCCAAATGTTGATAATATCTTGCCAAGGCGGCACAGCAAAGTACAAGCCTTGCCTCAAGAATCTTACTAACTAGTTAAGGAAACACAATGCTTATATAAAAAATGCTTACCAGTGCAAGTTATAGAGTGGTGAACACTAACAGCGGGATTGAGAACATCTGTGCTATAGAGAAATAAAAGCATCAGGGAGGATAAGATCTAAACCTTGCCTCATCAAATAATGTCAGAATTCATTGGGTCATTCATTCGTTAATTCACCATTTATTGGACACATTCTCTGTCAAATACTGAATGTATTATACAATAATGAATTTGTATATTTTTCTTCCTTCAGAAACTCAGAGTTTATGGGGATAAATGTTTGAAAAACTGTAACAGACTGCTGCAGCACAGTGAGGTAAGTGTCATGATAGGAGAAAGCATCAGTTGCTAAAAGAACAAGAGAAAGTAGTCATGCAACCCAGGATTTGGGAGACGTGCAAAGTTTTTCCAGAAGAAAGGGCATCTACATTGGAAGTACATTTATGAGTAAAAGTAATCCCAGAGAAAGAATTGAACAGAAACTGTTCTAAAAAGAACTAAGTTTATAAACAAACGCCCAGAAAATAAGGAGAGAGTGCAGATAGGTTGAAGAATTGTAAGAAATTCAGTATGACCTATATGTATTATGTTACTTATTTTTCAACCAAAAATATGTTAGAAAGAGATAGAAGATGAATAGACAGATGACAAATGATAATAATAAAG
Organism: Avahi laniger; assembly: GCA_963575035.1. Classification (NCBI taxonomy): domain Eukaryota; kingdom Metazoa; phylum Chordata; class Mammalia; order Primates; family Indriidae; genus Avahi; species Avahi laniger. Next base: position 14,707 of record CAUYSK010033316.1, read on the forward strand.
ACAGATGATAGATAACAGAGATACTAGACAGATAATAGTAGATATTATCTCCATTATACAGTTGAGGAAAATGAGGTTTAGAGAAATTTAAAATAAGTTCTCAAGGTGTACAGAAAGCATTAGAGCTAGGATTTTAACTCTGATCATTTAGATTTAGAAAACCTGCATTCCTAACAATGCTACTGCTTACCAAACACAGACCAAAACCTTCATAGAATAACATTCACTCTTAACAATTGAAATCATTTCTGGGTAATATGTGGGCAAAGATGGTCAAAATGCAAAATAAACTCATGTGACTTAGAAAATGAAATTATAATTAGATTTGTGTAAACAATATTTAATACCTAAATGTAAACTTATATATATGTACTTATTTTCTATATATTTTTAAAATATCCATGCATATCATCCAAGAAAAAGCCAAGTTTATTTCGAAAATCCAAGTTTAGATGACAATAAATCCATTTCATAGTGTTATCTGTACATGTTAACCTATAAAAACTTTGCATATTGTCAGAAGGACAGTGTGAAAATACATTGCTTAACGACAGGCATATGTTCAGAGAAATGCCTGATTTTGTTGTTGTGTGAAGAACATTATAGAGTATTCTTACACAAATCTAGATGGTATAGCCTACTACACACCTAGGCTATATGGAATAGCCTATTGCTCCTAAACAATAAACCTGCATGTTAGTACTGAATACTATAGGCAATTTTAACACAATGGTAAATATTTGTATATCTAAATATATTTACACATAGAAAAAGTATAGTAAAAATAAGAAATTATAATCTTATGGGACCAATGTTGCATGTGCAATCCATCCTTGACTGAAATATCAAGACTATATCAAAAAATTCTAAACTACAATGTTTTGCAATTCAAAAATATCTTGTGGAACACGGTTTGAACACTTATTTATCAGGGGAAAATTAAAAGCCAAAATGAATATTAGAAAGTTGTTTTAGAAATTCTGGTGACAAAAAAGAAGGCAGATATGAAAGAAAGGGAGAGAGGCATACAAAATCATAAAATAAAAGTGTATATGATATATTTGGAAAAAAGTGTGGTCGATTTTTATATGCAAGAAAGCATTATGAAATTGCAACAAATGAAGAGGCTACATTGTGAAGACACTTCCACATTAGCCAACGAAGGGAATCCACAAACTGTTGTTGGACAAAGAAACAGTTGTACAAACGCATTTAACAAAAATTAGCCTATGAGTTGCAATTTGGATTATAAAGAGGACCATTGAATTCAATTTCCAGTTGAATGTAATATTATATCATACAGAAACCATTCCTTGTACAGCATAGCTAGAAATGTTAAGTAATCGATAATCACATTCTTAATACATGACTGAGCTTGTAAGGCAAAAATACAGAGCTACTTGGGGAGAGAAATGCTAAGACATACATACAGAAAGTGAGTAAAAATGAAGCCTGTGCGATGGGAATGAATTTTAATATGTGGTGCAGGAAAAACAAAAGACTGTACTTGGCATCGTGTCAGGGTGAAGAAACAGATCAGAAACTCTCACATCAAACCAGAACACCACCTCCGTGTAATCTTTCTAGGTTCTCATTCCAAATGGAAAAGTAAAAGTAAAAAAAAAATCCCTAAACCAAGAACCATCATTTTAATGGGTTTCAAAGTATAGTGCAAGTGAGACTCTGTCTCAAAAAAAAAAAAAAAAGTACAGTGCAAAACAAGATTGAACACAATTTTTAATTTAAAGTTACCTAAGTTAGCAATGTCCCCAGATGAATGCAAGAATCAAATGTAAATAAGTTATAAGGAAATTTACATTATAAAATAGTCTCAAAGTTTCTCACAAATGAAATTCTAACAACCAAGCAATCACATTAAAAAGAAATTACCAAGGACAAGAAAAAAGAAGTTACTGTCAGTAAAAGTCTAAAAAATTAATAAAACAATAGCTGATAAAACTCAACAAAAGTAAATGATACAAGAAAAATGCATGAAGAATCAGTTGTGCAAAGACTGGAAATATTAAAGTTATCAAACAACAAAGATAAAATAAATATGTTCAATAAGCAGAAAAATTAAAAAGAAAATCAGCAAGGCCCAACAAGACTGAGAAAGTGATCAGACAAATTTAAAGAAAAAACAAAACCAACAAAATAAAAACATAGAACTAACATAAGTTAAAATATAATGGTTAAAGTAAAAAATTCAATGGATGGAGTGCACTTCAGATAAACAAAGTTACAGAGAAAGTGAAGTTGAAGACAGATCTGAAGAAATACACATGTAATATAGCTCAAAAGAAAGAACTGGCAATTTTAAAAGAGATTAAGGAATGAAATATATACAGTCAGGAAAAGCAAACATATCTAATTGAAGTTGCGGAATTTTTAAAAGTCAAAAATAATATAAAAATTACTTCAAAATTGATCAGATAATGCTAAAGAAATATTCACATAAAGATTCATAGATCCTAGCACCTATAACAATAAAATTAATAAAGAACATTTATATGCTGATGATTTCCATTTTTTTTTCTGTAGTCTAAACCCTGTGCTTCATCTTCAGTTGTAATCTCCAGTCGCCTCCTTTACTTAGCATATTTACACTGGTGACTAGTAAGTCTCTCATTCATAACACCGCCATAACTGAGGTTAAAATAATCCCCTGGCAACAAACACGAGCTCCTCCTGCAGCTCCACATCTCGGGGAGTAAATACCCTGAGATACCGTTTCTTCTAGTTCCTCAGGCCTTGAATCTTTTCTATCACACCCCGCCTGTGTCAGCAAATTCTGTTGGCTCTGCTTTCAAAACATATCCACAATTTGTCTACTTCTCAGTAACAGCACGTTAGTCCTCCTGGTCTACACTGACAACATTTCCTGTCTGGATTTTCACATAATCTCCTAATTGGACTTCTTGCTTTTGCCTTGGCTGAAGTCCCTGTGGTCTATTCTTAGCACATGAGCAAAGCTATCCAATTACAATGAAGAGCTGCAACTCTGCTCAGACTCCTCCCAGAGCTTCCAGCTAAAGGCCAAAGTCCTCATCAGGCCCCCAAGATCGGCTGCTGTCACCTCTCTGACCCCACGTCCTCTGGCCCTCTCTCCCTGGCTCCCTCTGCTTTAGCCACATGCCTCTCCTCGCCATCTCTGGTTACTTCGGGAACTTTGAATTTCCTATTTTCTATTTCTCTCTAACTGCATGACTAATTCACTCATTTTCTTTAGGTCTTTAGTCAAAAGTCGCTTTTTCAGTGAGGCCATCCCTGACACCTTAACTAAATATACCAAACCCTTCTTATTTCATAATGTTGTTCCCTGCCACATTTTCTCTCTAGCATTTGTCAGTAAGTGTTCTAGATTATGTTTGACTTATTTCCTTTGCTCATGATCATCTCCACCGCTAGCATTTAAGCTCCTTGAGATTAGGAGGTGTTTGTCTTTTTGTCTGTTCTCTTCACTGCTGTGTCTCCATTTTTCTCAGCCATTTCTTCTAGTTTTCAATTCAGGTTTGTTTTTGTTTCGTGGACATGTTGAGACAACTAAAGGGTATGAAAGCATTTTATCCTAGAACACATGAAGACAGTGTCACTTTTTAAAAGTTCTTGTTGTATTCCACTCTTGTTCTTTTGTATCACTTCTTACATTTGTGTAAACTTACCTCCTCGCAAAGATTCTTTTCTGTTTAATTCTAAAAATTTTATTGTAATAAATGTTAATATTGGAAAAAGATAAGGCCTGGCACATAATAGGTACTCAACAGATATTTGTCGAATGAGTAAATGAATGAATCCCATGTTTACATAAATTGCAAAAACAAGTAAAAGTATACTTTTATTGTTCAGAGACAATGGATATTGCTTAAATATAAAGAAATACAGTAAGTCATGAACAAAAATCATGGTAGTATCTACCTCTGAGGATGGGACAAAAGAATATATTTGGGAAGTCCACAGGGCTTCAAAGATCTGAGTAATGATCGTCCCTTAAGATGGGCAGTGGGTGCACGGTGGTCATTAATTTTATTCTTTGTACTGTATATATACATTATATAAATTGTTTGATTTTTTGTAATAAAAAGAATAAAAGGGATAGGGCAGAATTTAGGGAGGGAGATCCAATAAAAGATCATTTCAATGATATTAACTCTTCCTCTGCATATGCATGGGGTAACTCATTCTTAACAATTTAAATCATTTCTGGGTAATATCTGAGCAAAAATGGTCACAATGCAAAATAAACTCATGTGACTTAGAACATGAAATCATAATTAGATTTGTGTAAATAATATTTAATACCTAAATGTAAACTTATATATACATATTTATTTTCTATATATTTTAATATATCCATGCATATCATCCAAGAAAAAGCCAAACATTTTTGAAGAGCAGATCATGCATAATGAAGGAAGAAAAAATTTATCCCATAAACAAATATATAGATCACAGTCTTAAAAGCAACATAGCATGTGTTTTAATGCAGTGAAGTAAATCTACTTAGTAATTTGGTAAATAACACATTTCATAACCTGAATTCCTCCTCAGAAAATCACTGAAGGCGATATAATTTAGACCTAGTTTTTCCACAATAAATAACTTTAAATTGTACAAAGCATTAAAATATTAAATCTAATTAAGTAATGACACATTTACAAATGTTCCATAATACCACAGTGAGTTTCAGAGGCCTGATTTTTGTTAATATCTTTGAGTGCTTATTCTTTAAACAAATCACAACTAAATAGATTTCAAGAAAAACATTTGATGGTGTGATTTATGCAAATTACTTGATTTAGTTTCAATTAAGTTGCTTCAGCAATTTAAACAGCTAATTTGATTAGCAGAAAATGTTTTCCTTCACTAGGATTTATGAAAATTTTAAATCAGTTCCCTATTGTAAAATGACTTTACTAATTCATAGAGCACCTTGAGGTATTTCTTCAATTTCAACAAGATTCATTTTTGTGAGCTTTAGACACAAGTCATGTATTATGTGGTTAAAGCTCTTGACATTCTCTCTATATATTACACAGTTTAAAAACCACATGGTATAATAGAGATTATAGTGATAAAATCATAATGCATGACGTAAGGGCTTTCACCTTTGAACAACTGAATTTGACTTAGGATGTCTGAAATAAAAGAAAACTTTTTAATGAAATTATGGATCATATTTATATTTAAGCAACATTTTTGGTGATTATTGGTGGTCTTTTTAAAATAAAAATGGACAAAAGAAGAACTCTATCTAAACTTGTCTTTCATTTTCTCTCAGGTATTGAATATATAGGATAAAAACCAGCACACATATCAAAATGTATAGTTTTCTTTTTTTTTTTTTTGGACAATGGGATAATCAGACCTTTCGTTGAAGAGTGCGGTTGGCATCGGCAAGGTTTTGATCCCTAGTTCCCCATCCAGATTTTCAGTTCTGTGCTACAGGTATATAATAAAGACCATGAGAAAAGAGCAGACTCCAGACAATTTTATGAATGACTAAGTATAGCACCCTGAAAGTGATTCTAATATAAGTTCAAAATTATTTTTGGAAGGGTGTTTTATGAATTGCTTTAATGTAATAAATTATTATTTTCTCTTCTGCTCCACCTGTATTTGCTTATGCTCTTTGTTATGATTTTGTTTTTAATGGGGGGGGCCAATGTCATATCTTTCTCCCCATCAGACTCATGACACGCTCATTCCCAGTCTTGTCAATTCTGTGAAATGTGCCATGTCTGAGATCCACAGAATTGCACTTTTACAAGTCACTAAGTAGTAGAGTGAAGAAAATAATAAGCACATGGATAGGAGATAAATGTATGGAGAGGAAAGATTTCTTATTAGAAAAACCCAGAGGGATGTTTGAAGACATGACCCTACCAGACAAATGACTCTCCGGCTCTTACTGAAGTCTTCATCTCTGTAATGTAAAATCTACCCAGCTAAATTGAAACAAAGCACAGAAAAACTGCCTGGTGGATTTTTGCCAGCACTTAAATATTTATGATTTAAAAGGTAAATATTCTAGCATATATATTGATTCATTAGGCATCTACTCTATCAGTTCATAACCACATTTCCTGACTTTATCAAAATGTCTTGAAATGTCACTAAAGCCATTTGGCTAATTCACATATTTTTTATATAATCCTGGCCATACTTCTGCTAGGAGTTTTAACATAAGCTCTACTTGACATATAAAGGAGTGATGCCATATGTAATTCTTTTTGTTTTTGTCTTATTTTTGTCTAGAGGATGATTATAATAAATTGTACAAGGTATAGCATAGCATAAATAATAGCTGTTTTTTATTTCATATTATTTCACAATCTGTAAAACATGCAATTCTGCTGTGTATGTATATGTGTGTATGTGTGTGTGTGTGTGTGTATACTGTAGCTTTACAGTTGAGAACTCTTGCAGACAGCCCCCTAAACAGGTGATCAAAGTAACATCACAATTTTAAGACAAATCAACATCAAAGTCTCCTGAAATAAGGCACTGAGAAGAGTATACATATAGTGTGTGTGTATGTATTACATATATAGCTGATTTCAATTCATAACTCCTACTTTTACTTCTCCAGGAGACAGCAGGGTAATTTAAAAAAAAAATTGGGGAGACTATACATGCATAATTTTCAGCAACTGGTGTATGACTGTAGAAGGTTGCTTGTTAGAATGGTTGCAATTATTCATTTTCACTCTTTAGCAATGTGACCAATCTCTATACCCACAAACTAGAAAACCTAGAGGAAATGTATAAATTCCTGGAAATGCTCCACCTCCCAAGCCTGAATGAAGAATAAATAAAAATCCTGAACAGACAAATAATAAGGAACAAGATTGAGGCCTTAATAAAACAAAAAAAACAAACGAAAAGTCCCTAAAAAAAAAAAAAAAAAAAAAAAGCCTCGGACCAGATGGATTCACAGTTAGTTTCTATCAAACTTACAAAGAAGAATTTGCATTTATCTTGCAGAAATTGTTCCATAGCATCAAAAAGGAGGGAAGCCTCCCTCACTCATTCCTTGAAGCCAGTATGTCCTTGATACCAAAGCCAGGAAAAGACACAACAAAAAAAGAAAACTGCAGACCAATATCACTTATGAACATTGACACAGTATGCTCAACAACATACCAGGAAATTGAATTTAAGAGCACATCAAAAAGATAATTCACCATGATCAAGTGAGTTTCATCAAAGGAATGCAAGGATGGTTCAACATATGTAAATCAATAAATGCAATTCACCACAAAAACAGAAGTAAAAACAAATACTATATGATTAGCTCAGTAGATACAGGAAAAGCATTCAGTAACATCCAGCACCCTTTTATGATAAAAAAAAAAACCCTTAATAAACTAGGCATAGAAGGAACATAACTCAAAATTATAAAAGCCATATAGGCCAAACCCACAACCAACATCATACTGAATGGGGAAAAGTTGAAAGCATTCCCCCTAACAACTGAAACAAGACAAGGGTACCCAGTGTTACTACTTCTATTCAACATAGTACTAGAAGTTGTACCTAGAGCAATCAGGAAAAGAAAAAAATAAAAGGCATCCAAATTGGGAAAGAAGGAGTCAAACTATCCCTGTTTTCTGATGATGTGATCTTGTACCTTGAAAACCCTAAAGACTCCACCAAAAGACTCCTGGAATTGATAAATAAATTCAGTAAAGTCTCAGACTGCAAAATCTGTGTATACAAATCAGTAACATTACTGTATACTATTAACAGACAAACTGAGAGTCAAATCAAGGACTCAATACCATTATAATAGCTACAAAGAAAATAAAATACTTAGAAATATACTTAACCAAGGAGGTGAAATGTATCTACAAGGAGAACTGCAGTCAGTTGGGATTGGTGCTGGTATCCCTATTTAAAACAGCTCATGTAACTTGATTGAGTTCATTTTAAGTGTGGCAGAGGCAATATTTGAGCTACAATTATTATGACTCTTTTCCCCTGGGTTCATTTGTTTATTTTTTAAGTTTTAAATTATTATTCATTTTTCCCTAACAAACAAAACTTTTATATATTTATGATGTATAACGTGATGTTTTAAATATGTATACATTGTGGAATGGCTAATTTAAGCTAATTACCGTAAGCATTATCTCACATACTTATCAATTTTTTTGTGATGGGAATGCGTAAAATCTACTCTCTTAGGAACTTTGAAATATATGATACTTTTTTATTTTTAATTATTATAGGTACATAATAGTTGTATATCTTTATAGGGTACTTGTAATGTTTTGATACAGGCATGCTATTGGCTCCATGTTGTATAATATAGCCCTGGAACTAATTTGTTCTAATTGAAATTTTGTATCCTTTGACCAACATCTCTCCAGTCTCCTTTTCCTCTCAGACCCTGGTGACCACCATTGTATTCTCTGCTTCTATTAGTTTGAACTTTTGGATGCTATCGTGGAGCAAACCTGGGGGTTAGGCCTGAAATAAGCCAGGGTGCTTATGGAGTTTATGGGGCCAAGAGCAAATGTTACGGGTTGTGCTTACCTTTGCTTCAAAAAAAAAAGTTTGTGTATCTGGCCATGTCTGTATCCATCACTTCTTTATTATTTCCTTGTGGTTTAATACAGTATTTTTTGAAAGATTCATTCAGCTCTGCAAAGAAATGCCAACAAGAGGACACATATGGATAGTTGGCCAAGAACAGTATTATCAATAATAATGATAATAGCTAGGAATTCTTGGGACTTCACTATATAAAAACCATGGTTCAAGATCATGATATGCATTATCTAATGTAATAGGCCAAATGGAACTCCATTATTCTAGTAGATACCATAGATTGGCTGGTTCTACATCTGTACTGATTTCTTTCTAGTTTGCTTTCTAGTAAGCTAAAATATTACCTTTCTGAAGCTACCTTGAAATCAGTTTTCTTGATCTCTTTGAGTTTTCCAATTTGATGTATTTGCAAATGATTAGAGTCTGGAACTAAGTGACATGAGGAGAAAGGCATTAATTTTGATGGCACATGTCATCACATCATTCTGTGAGCAAAAGCTTCTTGATTCTGTGGTTTACTAAAGCTGTGTATCAATTTTCCACACAATGGGAGAAGCAGTGAAATTCTGAGGCCTGACTTGCTCCTGAAAGTTCAACCAAGAGCTGGTTCCTTTGCTCATACAGTAGATTTTATAAGCACCTAAAATCTTACTGCTTAAACTAGCTAGAGGTTTTCTTTTGTTTTTAACAGAAACTCTAAAGATATACTTATTATTGCTTTTGTACAAAAGATGAAAATGAGACTTAGAGAACTCAAGGAAATTGCCTAAGAGCATTTCACTAGCATAGTACACCGTAAGAGACATATTGTGGCTGTAAAATTAATGGTAGCCATAAGGCACACTCCATCATCTTGCAGGTCCTACATTTCATGTCACTTAGCAGTACGATGCAACCCGGCCTGGGGGTTTCCGAGAGACAAGGTCAAATTGGGACAGATGCAACTCTCATAAACCTTAAAATGAAACTTACCCTTATAAGATTAGCTTAAACTCTCTTCATCAAAGAAACACTTGGTAACTGACAGGCATTGAATTACAGGTATATAAAAAGGGAAACAATTTCGCTAATTCTGAGAATGGTCTCCAGATGGAGACCCTCCCAGCTAGTATGTCATCTGACCCCTGTCCATTTATGGCCCATGCACTGTCCTGCTCCTGCTGTCCATCTTGTAGGACACTGCCGGAATAAACTTCTTGAACACCAGATGGTACCCAAGACTCATCTTTGGCATGATTTGGACCAAATCAGAGAAGTTGCTCTTGGGGAAGCTCGTTAACCACGACCACCCAAGACCCCACCCCCTCGCCCCCGTATCCCCTCCCACCAACTGGGAAATACTAGAGCCAGGAACACAAATATGTCTGCCTGCAGAACCCAAGCTAAACCTCTGCCCCATATCCCTTTTAATCAAGGTGTGTAGAGGGCGGCGTATTCCTAATGATTGGCATTCTGAAGTCAGCAGTAGTTAAGGAAAACAGTTGTGAGAGTGCAGTGAGCAGTAGCAAAGTGGTGTTGAAATATTGAACAGCTAAATCTTTGCAACTGGAAAATTTTTTTCCAAAATCAATCTTATATGATTCTAAAATTTGATTTATTAGTAAGTAGAGTTGTCTATTACATAGTTGTACTCCTCACTTGGGACTACATTATGGTTTGGACATTTTTCTTATCTTAACACATGCTGATAAAAATTCAATGGCTTTTATGGTCTCCTTTGATTTTTTTCTTTAATGGAAGAAGGTTACTGATACAAGTCAAGGTAGTGTATTTATTTAAACTCTCCTGAGATGGAGAAAGTTTGGGGAATATCAAGTGATTTAAACTTGATAAAATGTGGAGTTCAAAATCTGAGCTCCAGTCCTAACTTTGTCACTTACAAGACACATAATCTAAGCCTTCACTTAATTTCTTCAAGAGTCAGTTTTCTTTACATGTAAAAATGGCATAATCATGTTGTAGACCCCAGGGGTGAGATGCGAATCACATAAGGTAAGTCCTTTGTGAATTACACATCCTTATCCATGTGCTCTCTCTCATCAATATTAAAAAGTATAAGAAAGTACAGAGTTATCAATTTAAAATCATCTGTCCTTGCTGCGTTCTTATAAAAGAATATTTACTAAATTCTTTTATTTCTTTCAGATATAATTTAATGTAGTAGTATAATTTGTAGGCTGGTGATTTTAAATGTGTTTAGAATACTGAAGACATATACATTGTCAAATTTGGAGCATTACATACAAAAATGAATACAATTTGTTTTAGTTCGTTCAGGCTGCTGTAACAAATACCATAAACTGTGCAGCATATAAACAACAGAAATTTATTCGTCACAGTTCTAGAGGCTGGGAAGTCTAGGATCAAGGTGCTGGCAGATTCTGTCTGATAAGGACTTGCTTCCCGATTCAGACTGTGCTTTCCTGATGTGCTCTCACAAGGTTGAAGGAGACAAAGCAACTGTCCGGGGCCTCTTTTCTAAGGATACTAAACCCATTCCTGAAGGTTCTGCCCTCAGGACCTAATCACCTCCCAAAGCCTCACCTCCTAATACTACCACATTGGAGATTAGGTTTCAAAATATGAATTTTGTGAGGGCGTAAACATTAGATCATAGCACCATTCAATATCGGAGGCAAAGAGAAAAAGAAAAAAATAAGCCTATGCAAATAGAATCATACTGTAATTCAAAAAGCTGTCCGTGAATATGCAAGAAGCTCTCTGACTGCGTAAAATATTATTGGCAGTTTCTTCAGTCCAAATATAGTGACAAAATCATCAAGTTATTGTCCATGAGTTAGGTTCTGTACTGTTAACATTAAAGAAAAAATGGCTGTCATTACTTTCAATTCATTGTACATCAGAAATAAATTGGATTGAATCAATACATGAGCAGACAAGTCTTTTTGTCTGAATGTGTTAGTTGAAACAAACAGAAAAATTATGTAAAAAGGCATTCAAGAGAAGTGTAATGATTTCCCTGTTGCAAATAGCCCAAAATATAATTATTAGAACTGATTAAGCCTTGCTTTATTGCAATTATCGTAATATGCTTCCAGTAATTTAGGGACATGTTTCAGGTTTTCAATAGAGATAACTCATTTTCAATAAGAATCAATCAGCATCAATTGTCTAGAGAAAGAAATAACATTATTAAAATGAATTGGGATATAGAAAAGAGAAGAGGGAGTCTAACATTCATTTAGCACTTACTGTGTGCCATTCTTTGGATTGAGTACTTTGGACACATTATCTCATTTAATTTTCACAATAAACATTTGGCATACCTCTTAATTAAGTCATTTAAAAATGAGAAAATTAAGAATCAGAATAGTCACATGGTTAGTTAATGATAAAGGTGGGTTTTTAACCCAGGTCTATCTGGTTCCAGAGCCTTATTCTGGTCATCACAGGACCTTGCCTTTCTAAAAGGGTAAAATTTGAGCCCAACATGTAACAAGTTTATTGAAGGAACAACAATATTTCCAATGTAATAACTTTCAAAATCAATGCACTGACTTAATAACATGTTTTCATGAAGAAAAATAATATTTTTTTAAAGAAAACACAATTCCAAAAACTAGAAAGGCCGTAATGATCATCTATAGTGTATTTGCTATCTTTATACTTAGAAGAAGAAACATTCATGTATTCAATCATTTACTCAGATTGTTGTGTTGGACACTCTACTAAATGCTGGCAGGCCCAAATCGATAAAGGGGTGTGTTTACATCAGGAAGATAGTCATCAATACGAGAACTGAGATTCAGATCGCTACCTCACGTCTCCTGCCCCGCCTGTCTTCCTTATCTTTATCTAGCTGACCCACAACATAGTGAATACCTATGTTTCTTAAAGATAAACCTATGCATATGTGTACACACATGCAACAAGAAGGTGTAACATTTCATGTTTCTATATCATAATTTTGTATATAATCCTTTACTGCTTAATATCTATATTATTATAAATTCACCATTATTACATTTCCCCCTGAATATATTGGGTCATTTCCACATATATACAAAAACACAGGAATATATTTTAGTTATAAATCTGCTTATCAAAAGAATCATTTATTCAACTTTCAGCAGGTACCTGCTGAGGAACAGCAAGTGTCAGGTACTGTTCTAGGTGTTTGAGAAAATTCAACAAACAAAATAGACAAAGCTCTCTGCCTCTGTGAAGCTTGAATTCTAGTAGGGAAAATGCTCAAAAAATACGAAACATAAAAACTTGTAAACCATGTAGCATGTTAGAACGTGAAAGGGTATGGAAGAGTAAGGATCTGATTGGGAAGTGGGGTTCTAATTTTCGTTGGTGATAAGCGGGACTACCCAGCGCAAAGGCCCTGAGGAGAGAGCAGGCCGGGCATAAACGGTGGGAATGCAGTCAGAAGGGATATAAACAGCCCCTTAAACTTTGCCAGTAACGATGGACATGAGCACATGCTTATTATATTCTGTTGCATATTCCTGTTCTAAAATTATGCCTAAAAAGTCATAAGCAATTTCAATACATAAACATACTTTATGCATTTTTGGAACAATAATGGGCCAATTTGCCTCACAGCACCATCTGCTTTCTAGTTACTTAACTCATTTAATCATTTTTGTTTATATCAAAAAATCACAATATTTTGAATCAAGGTATACACAATATAATGCAAAACAGCATTTTAAATTCTGCTTAAATTAAGATTTAGCATTGGTTCAAGACGTTACTATTTTAAAATGTTTTACGTGTTTTGCAGTATAGCTAATCAGGCTCACACACTTTAGCTGTCTTGACCGTCGTCATCTGCCTACTGAGTGCCGACTCAAGCCTGAATGCTCTGACCCTAAATCCTCTGGCCTTTGCACTGCTTCGAGAGAAAGATTTCTTCTTATGCTTTATCTAGAGATATTATGTTTTCTTCTTTTATTTATCTTTTGTTCAGAGAGTACATTTCGTCTTCAAATACTTTTCCAATTATGTTTAGAAATCAAAAAAGAAAACAGATGGTGCCTTCTTCATGGTACCCTAGCTTTTTAGACCATGCCAAAGGTATAAGGTGACAATATCCAGTATGCTTCATGTCTATATAAAACATTCACTTTGGAGAATTTTTATAATGCTCCATTTTTGGCTTCTAGTTATCGAAATATCCTACATCAAAAAAACGGTTCAGGGTTATAATTTAGAAGATAATCTTCTTTATCACTAGTTACAGACATCAAAATCATTATGTTTTTTAACTGCATTTTTGGTATAGAGGCAAAGAATAAAATAAAAACCTGCCTCTTAAATATAAGTCAAACCGAATTAGAGTTCACAAAATAAAAAATAAAACATCCTACTTTTATTAATAAAATGTAGTTCATTTAAATGTAGTTCATCCACTGGTAACAGTGAATACATCTTTGAAGCACGAAATTTACATTTATATTTCATCCTATATTTTACTTATATTGGTTAGTGTGCTGTTAGCTTCAAGAGCTGAAAGCACCAACTTAAAATCTCTTATAAAATAAATTTACTATCTCACATAATGAAAGAGTTATACAACTCTTCATTTTTAAAATCAGTTAAGGACGACATGAAGTCAACAAAAATCCATGTTCCTTTCACTGATTTATATATATATTTATATTTTATAGCTCTTCACAGGAAGTTAACTCACTTCTTTGATCACACCAGATTTCTTTCCATAGCAACTACACCAATTTATTCTATCACCTGCAATAACTATACTAGTTTTCCACACCTTTGAAAATACAGTGTTATCTTTCTTTTTTTTAAAAAAATATTCTGCATAAAAAGTTACAGAAATATAATAAAAATGCCTTATTCTTTTGCACTCTACCATGATATGCTCCATTGTGAGATGCTCAAGAGGTCAAGAGTCTTTTAATTTATCACCTGGGTCTTTGGTAAGTATTCAGATCTGAAGCCCCATATCTAACCTAGTGAATCAGAATCTTTAGAAGTAGAACTTGAGAATCTGCATCCTGGGAATTCTTAAAATCAAAGAAATTTGTGAAACATTTCTCTGAATTTTAAAGCTAGAAGAATATTAAGTTTGCATTGCACCACAAAAGCCTCAGCTCCCTACTTGAAACAAAGGTACTCCCATGGAAGGAGAAAAGAAAGGAGAATTTTATGCCTTTGACAAAAACAGCTTCACTGTGAACCTTAAAACAGGAACAATGCTCGGACTTAGGGGGTTGGGGGGCAAGGGCAACATACGTAATCTAAACATCTGTACTTCCATAATATGCTGAAATAAAAAAAACAAAACAAAACATGAACAATGGAGTTTCACTGGGATGCCATAGAATGACAGGTAGGAAGAGAACAGAGGCATCCTCCTTATTTGAATGTTTTCTAAGCCCAGGGCCCAGAGGCAGAAGTAGGCAGCGTGTGTATTTTAGAGGCCTGTACTTCCAAAATTAATTTACGAATAAAGATAAAAGTCAATTTATAAACTCCTTTAAACTTTTGTTTTTAGGTATAGAAACAAAGATAATTACAAGTGAAAGAACAAAGGTATTCAAATTGAGTGTGCATGATGATCAGAACAAAAATCCTTACACTTCACCTAACAATCCTTTCCTTTTAGAGAGAACCTTTGAATATTGTTAGTCATTAATATGCTCCTTATTTTTCTATGTTTTCTCATTTTCCTTTTGGTGTCTTCCTTGAAAACAAATATGATTGCTATATGCCCTGCAAAAGTACACCACGGAGCATACTGGAAGTGAATCAGGCCTAATCCTAAAAGAAGAGATTGGATTTACAGCAGCTTTGAAGATTTTATTTTGGTGTAGACATCATCATCGTGGGAAGCTCCTCAGGACACTGTGACAGTTAAGTCATCTTCTCTATAAGGTTATAAATCAAATACAAGTTCAGATTCATCATGAGCAGTAGGAAGGGAGGGAGGAAAGTTTGAGGCCCAGGAGATCTTTTTGTATGAAGTGAGCTACTTTTAGCTTTGGAATTGTAGAGTAGATAAAGTGACATACTCTTAGTTTTGGAATTGTAGAGTGAAAAAAGAGACAATTTCTAGCATATTTATAATAATTTAAGGAATTTTGTCTCCAACAAAGGAAGGGAGGCAACACAGTGCTTACCATCTACTCTGAGATACAAACTAGACAAAATGAGGACATGAATGTGCTTTCAAGTTGGTAGGACCTAAGAAAGGGCTCTGTCTCCTTCTCTCTGTTGTAGTTTGTATTATTTCTGGGCTGCCAAGTTCAGTAGAATGATTGACTTTCCTTTAATAACATCTCCTCTTTTATGGTAAGTAGGTGGGTAGAGAATTCTCTAAAGTACTTGGCCTGCATTACAAAGAGCTATAATGACTCAAGAAATTGGCAAACTCTGGTCTTCCTCACACTGTGCATTTCTTCTGATGGTATTGTAACAACTCATAGCTTCCCAGCCACAATTACTCTCTACAATTATTTCATAATGCATAATTACCGCTCCAGTCCGCGAACTGTTGACACATCTCTGTCAGTCTTACTTAGAATTTCTTACTTCTGAGTTCTACAGTTTTGATAATCAACTTCCCAATCTGAAGATAAATTCTGACAGTTCTTCACTCTGTGTTTCCTACTTACTTAACCCCTCCCATTCTGATGCCAAATGTGCACACCTCTATAATTGGCGAAACAGGGAAGGGATTTACTGGCCTACGTCACTGGAGATAAGAGATAGGGTATACTTTAGAGCTTAATGATGATATCAAAGGCCTAGTTTCTTATTCTCTCTTTTTTTCTCACAATGAAGATATCAGCTTTATCCAAAGAAAGTCATCGTGTAGATGCACAATAACCATCCACTGTGATTAGAGCTATACGTTGCTCCATTCATGTCCAGCAAAGGAAAAGGTGTTTCTCAAACAGCATGCCTAGGAGTTCAAACTGGAAGTGCCAGCTGAGATCATATTCCACTCATAAACCATCCCTAATCTTGGCCAGGGTTATGAAATGTATTAACTGGGCTAAAATAATCAGAGCCTATCACTGTAGTAAGAGTTAGGATCAGCTTCAAGAGACACATTGGCTATGTGAAAATCAGTGGCTACAGACAAACATTTGGATACACTTTGGAAAGGAGGGAACACAGTTTGGTTAGGAAACAGATAAATGTCTATTTTAGGGGAATAATTCTAGAATTGCTTGGTAAAAATTGAGAATCCATTGGAAGAGACCATGAGAGGAGAAATAGAGATGATATATTTCCAGACAAGAAATGAGAAACTAAGATTCAGGAAAGGTAGATACAACTTCAAGGCCTGTGCCCCATGTAATTCAGTATAATTCTATTGGTTAGTATTTCTGGATCAGAGAAACTTTTCGTAGAGCAAGTATCATCCAGAAAAAAGTTATGCCATTGGCTACCTGGGGCATTGACTGAAAATGCATTTGGTAGCCTAAACCTAAAACCACTAATTAGGGGATAAAGGGATCTTAAGGAGAGCTAAGCCCATCGGTATAATGCATTGGTTATTAGTAAAGCTCAGGGGTCAGATGGATGGAGTTCTAATTCCAGGTCACTACTTACTAACTTTTTAATATTGCAAAAGTTATTTTATCTCTGGAAGCCTTAATAACTTCAACCATAAAATGGAGATAAATGTACCAATCTTGCTAGTTTTTGTACTTATATAAAGTACTTATCCAAAAGTAAATTTTCATAGTAAATGTTCGATAAATGATGGCCCCTTAGCATCACATTTTAAATCAAAGGACATTTTTTTCGGGGTAGTGATTACTTATGCTAAATACAGTCTCACCCAGAGGTTGGCAGTTCCCTCTTGAGCTAATAGGCCCATTAGCTGATTAAAGATCCTGATGTAAGGCTGTTGTGTGTTCAGCTAGGGTCCTGGTGAGAGCTCCCCTAATGCTTTCGTCAGACTGTGGTGTGGACCACTCAGGGGCTCAGTACTCTGACTCTGTAAGAGCTTCCTGGAAGTGTCCTTGGGATCTGTTTGCCACCCATTATCATTGGTACTACTGTTTAGGGCTTTCTCAAGCTGTGTGAGCTGTTTATGAGCTTGCAATTAATGCAACATGAAGATCCCTCCAGTTTTTTTGCATATATATAGATTTTTTGAAGATACAATGGCATCCTCAGAAGACATTTAACAGGTAGTGCTATGGGACCAATAAGCAAGAAGAAAACTGAGAATCAAGCCAAACGTGCAACTCCCCAAACAGCAGGAAAAGTGGCTGTCTCAGTTGTCTGAATACAACTGCTGTGCCTTGGCTGCTTGGAACGTGAGCCTCCTCCTTCTGACAGCACCACCGACAACAGCAGATGGGAAGGAGGATTTCTGATCACATTTAACTCCTCCTTGAAGCAACCAGAGCGCCTTTTCTCCTACCCATCTGGGGAAACAGAGCATGGAGTTCTCTATTCTACTCATATAAAAGACTTTCTCTGAGTTTAAATAACTTTATGGTTTAGAATCTTGAAGGCAAACATATTCCTCAAGGGAATCCTATCACAGAGAATAAAAATAAAATTGAGAAATTTTAAATTTGGGCGACCTCCTACTATTTTTTTTCATTGACTCCCTCCCGTGTTCCAAAACCATTTGTTCCATGTGTTTCCTAGGCCCCGTGTCAGGAGCATTCTTCTCAGCAGTGTTAAATTTATAGGAACCTAAAGTTTTTACTCAGCCCAGAGGTATGTAGATACATACCTTTGTTCTTTTAAGAGAGAATATAATTTTAAAACAAAACAAGCTAAGTAAAACCTGACTCAAATGAAAGAATGTTAAAATCTTGGCATTTGGACAGTGGAACTATTCTTAGAACTCAAGGTGAGTCACGTGGCAACAAGACTGAGCGAGGCTGTGGCCTGTGACTTGAAAACCTTTGGGTTTTAACTGGAAACCTGGAGACTCGTGCTTACGTGCAAGAGACAAATGTTCTTAAGATGCTAGCAAGTGAGCGAG
Source organism: Avahi laniger (assembly GCA_963575035.1). Classification (NCBI taxonomy): domain Eukaryota; kingdom Metazoa; phylum Chordata; class Mammalia; order Primates; family Indriidae; genus Avahi; species Avahi laniger. Next base: position 33,215 of record CAUYSK010033316.1, read on the forward strand.
TAATCATTTAACCCCACATTAGCATAATTTCATGTTCACATCTGAGACACCAATTTCAATCCTATAAATACAAGAAATAAAGAGAATATTATTATATTCTCAGGGCATCAAAACTCATTATCTAGACCAAGAGCAATGCAGATGAAGCTGATATTTGCCGGAGTAAAAGCACCAGTGTGTTCACTCTCTTTGCATTGTGTGACATCTAAGCTCTATATTTGTGATATTTATGATGCAAATGCTTGTAGACAAAGTGCAACTAAAATCAATATGATTTTGCTTAGTATTCATGCAACAGATGCCATCTGTGCAATATTTTTTGAGATGATGTTTAACAGAACTATAGAAATAATGGCTGTTCAAATATAAATGATACTTTTGATTTTAACTGAAAAGCAATCCCGAACACCAAAGAAGTGCCAGTCATACCAGTTCTGAGGAAAGTCTTCTGTATTTAAACCCGCAAAAGCCCAAAGACACTCATTCACCCACATAAACTTGCAAAAAGAGTGCCCCATCATTGTTGTATCACAAAGAACTATCAATTTTAGGGACCACTATAATAATACACAAGGAACTGGCACTGTTTAAGAGAACATTCAATAATATTCTAATTGAACCATCAGGCATTTACCACTGTTATTTCTAATGCCTTAACTCATCTCCAGCTTCTCTGAGATTAATACCCTGCCACTAAGGTTATATTAGGCTTTCTCGTTTATACCTGTATATGGCTAAACAGATAAAAAAAAAAATAATCAAAACAGCCAAGTCTTTGACAGCCCAGAACACCAACTCTGCTGCTATTTTGGTTTATTTCATGAAATCATAGAAAATCACAGCTTCAGGTCTGTACTTTAAATTCAATAGTAGAATCACATATGTCCTCTATACAGAGTTTCTACTGACATAAAAGAGACAAAAGAGATCGTCAGCTCCGAGAGAGTATTATCCAGGACAACAGGGAGTCCTCTAGCGAAGACTGCCTTGTGGAGGGGTTCAGCAGATGGCAGAAATAGCTCCACTCCAGTGCCTTAAATGTGCCCAATCACGGTCTGGAAGCACCCCAAATAATCAGGGGGGTGCAGCACAAACTTCCAAGTAAGTTGCCTCATGTAGCAGCTGCAGACTGTCAGGCAACACACTTTTTATAGCAGATTGTCTTGGAGGGAGGATTGAGTCCTCATGACCCCCACAGCTCTACCTGACTTCTCATCACAGCCTGTTACTGTAGTTATTTAACAGTTATCCTCTATTTTCATATCGTGTAGGAACTCCCTTAACTCACTGATTTTATGGGACAGAAACAATTAAGCACGCATTTTTTTCTATGTTCAAAATGCGTCATGAACATCACGAGTGACCTACATCTTAATCGTTTTCCTAGTCAAACTGGACTAGCTTTTTGTCCTTTGTCACCCTCTTTTGCTACCACACTGCCTATAATTTAACTTGTGCTATCAACTGATGCACAAGATCCAATTGAATGATTGGTAAAATTTCAACAGTGATGAACACTGACAAAAATTATTCCCCCATGGCTTGCTTTTGAAACACATACACTGGGATAGCACAGTTGTATCAAAAAGGCTACCTGGGCAGGAGTCTTTCTGAAAATCTACCCAGACTCGTACTGAGTTTTAAGTCTGTGCTGATTACAAATCAGTAGTGTGTTACATTCTAGGTCTAGCTCAGGACAAATCTCTGTCACACTGGTTTCTCAACTGAAGAAGATGGATGGGATTTTTACTCAGTCTGGCCCTCAGTTTTCAGAGTTTTATTTGTAATGATCTGTGACTCACTTCTGGCTTGGCCCAGAGGTCAACTGGAAATACCAACTGTAAAATAATATTATTTAAGAAAACTAGGCCACATTTCATGAGAGTTTTATAAGACTTTGACTTTGGTTTTTCACAAAACCCACACATACTCAGGAAAGATATATCAGGCAGGATTCTAGATGTTTACTGTGCTCTGTACTCTGTGTTTATTAAGAATGTAGCAGGCCGGGCGCGGTAGCTCACACCTGTAATCCTGGCTCTCTGGGAGGCCGAGGCGGGCGGATTGTTTGAGCTCAGGAGTTCGAAACCAGCCTGAGCAAGAACGAGACCCCATCTCTACTAAAAAAAATAGAAAGAAATTAATTGGACAACTAAAAATATATATAGAAAAAATTAGCCAGGCATGGTGGCGCATGCCTGTAGTCCCAGCTACTCGGGAGGCTGAGGCAGGAGGA
>CAUYSK010033317.1:0-39277 GCA_963575035.1 Avahi laniger
AAGACACCAGGCAAATGCAAACAAAAGGGTGTACACAAAGAGTGCAATGTGCACCACGCAATGGGATGGACATATTTGAAACCTGGACTGAGGGGGGGAGGGGGGGCAAGGGCAACACACATAACCTAAACATCTGTACCCCCATATTATGCGGTCAGATGTTCACAAAAAAAAAAAAAAAAAAAAGAAAGCATGGGGGGGGTCAAACAGGGGAGGGGCCTCCTGAGAGCCACTGGGGAGGGGTAAGCCAACAGCTGGAGTGGAGGAAGGACGGTTCCAAAGAAAACGAAAACCTACTGGGTAGATGGGACTTTACAAACGAGCCAGAGCCATCGCGACGCTACTCCAGTGGAGCTTAAATGGGAAGAAACAGTAAATGCTCAGGAGATCAGAGAGAAAGAGCAGGAAACAGAAGCCAGCTGGGTGCCGGCGGGGAAAGATGCCAGGGAGCAGGCACCAGGCCCAGCTCTGCTGGGTCTGACCTCAGCCAAGACACTTCCCCTGGGACCACAGGCTGGTTTCTCCCCTAGAAGCAGGAAGGGAGGGGGAGGAGATAAGCAAAATGAGTGTAAAGGACAACAGGTGACAGGCAAGAAGCATTCCCTCCTGAAACAACAGGTGACAAGGACAGCTCCCATGAAGGGACAACAGGTGACAAGGAGAGCTCCCATGAAGGGACAACAGGTGACCAGGAGAGCTCCCATGAAGGGACAACAGGTGACAAGGAGCACTCCCTCACAAGCTGCCAAGGGTGCTTTGCCAGCACGGTGGCAAGCTCAGCCGGGGCCACCACAGGTGTGGCCCGCATGACCAAGCAGTCAGTGGTGGCTTACTTATATCCACACCCACAGAAGACCACAAACGCCACGTCAGGGGAGGAGGAAGGAGAGCAGGGGACAGCACAGAGCCTTGGCCGGGGAAGGGACAGGGGAACTCCAGAAAGCCAGGCGTCCAGCGAGGCGCCGAGAGCCTCCGCGCAGCTTTGCCACGGCCGTGCCGCAGCCGTCAGCAATTTCTTAGACTTGGTTTCTACCCTCGAAAATTAACCCCACTTTTGCATCCATGTGCCCAACAAAGATTTCCTGTGTGCCCCAGGTTCAGAAATGGTGTCCCATTCGAGAAGATCATCAAGGAGGGACCCAGCCCTGTGCCGGAGAACTCAGAGCCCCGCTGGGAGACAGGAGGAAGCACAGGGCGAAGGGTGACACACAGGCAGCGAGGTGAGGACGGAGAGGGCACTCAGGTGACAGGAAGGGCCTGTGTGTCAGGAGGCGGGAAGGACAGTGCTTGTCCAGCAAACAGCAGACAGCACCTGTGGTGGGGGCCAGAGGGTGACTGGGAGCGCGGCAGGGGAGGCCAGCAGGAGCCGGGCAGCACAGACCCAGCCACAGGCTGTCCCCAGGGCCGGCGCTGCACTCTGCAGACCGAAGGCAAGTCCCGGAGATGCAGAGCGGGAGGAGGGCGCGGTCCTATGCCTGGCTTAGAGAAATCGCTCCTGCGGCTGGGAGGAGAGAAGAGCAGATCACAAGCAATGACGTGGACAGACGGGATGAGGAATGAGCCAAGATGACATGACAGCAGAGGACAGGGGACTGGCGGAGCCGCTCCGGGGCACAGTCAGCAGGCCTTGAGCCGTGGGCCTGAAAGCGGGTGTGCTTGGAGCACTTGTTCAAAATGCAAGGTTTTAAGGCCACCCAGCAGCTTGTGATTCAACTAGCCTGGCGTGGGCCCAGCAGCCGGCATCCTCAGGTAGATGGTCAGCGTCCACACTTGGAGAAACACCGGCTTACAGAGCGAGTGGCGTGGGCACTAAGTGAGTTAATGTGTAGCAAGAACTGACTTGGCATGTAAAAGGTGCTCAAGCCAGGCGCAGAGGTTCACACCTATAATCTCAGTGCTTCGGGAGGTGGGAGGATTGCTTGAGGCCAGGAGTTCAAGGCCAGCCTGGGCAACATAGCAAGATCCCAGCTTTATGAAAAACAATTTTAAAAATTAGCTGGGTGTGGTAGCACCCGCCTGTAGTCCCAGCTACTCAGGAGGCTGAGGCAGGAGGATCACTTGAACCCAGGAGTCGGAGGCTGCAGTGAACTATGATGGCACCACTGTACTCCAGCCTGGGTGACAGAGCAAGACCCTGTCTCTAAATAAATTAAATTTTTTAAAAAAGCCATTCACGTTTCCCTCTTCACAGTGCTGGCTACTGATTCTTGAGTGTGCTAAGCACTTAATTCCCTCATCGTTTACATTAATCCTCTTAGCAACCTTATTAGGTGGACACCACCGTTCCCCGTGTTAGGGGCTGACTTATGTCCCCCCAAGATCCAGATGTTAAAGCTCTAATCCCAACTACCTCGAACTACGACTGTATTTGGACACAGGTTCTTCAATAAAAAGGTAACTAAGGGGAAATGAAGTCATTAGCGTGGCCCTAATCCAGTATGACAGGTGTCTTTATAAAAAGAGGCAATTAGGACATGGACACTCACGCAGACCAACCATGTGGGGACACACAGAGAAGGCAGCCGTGAAACCACCCGTCGGCACCTTGATCTTGGAATTCCAGCCTCCGGGACTGTGAGAAAAGTTTAAAGTACCCCGTCTGCGGCATGTTATTACAGAGCTGAGTCCCGGAGTCCCTGGGGAGGCTAAGGAACTCGCCCCACGGGAGTTCTGGGGCCGGGTGGGGGTGAGGGCGGCCTTTGCAGCTGAGTCCCTAACTCCAGCGCTGATGCTCTCAGCAACTGTCCTTAAAGGACTAAATAAGGAGCAGCACTCTATAAATTGTAAAAATCCACAAACGTTCAAGACTTATCTTTCCTCTTCATCAGAGGTATCTAAACTGGGCCCTTCCGAGCAAGACCCGCCGCCCCACTCCCTGCGGCGCCCCCATGTGACCCCTCAACACACGCACACAGAGCACCGATCGGGGCCACTCGACAAAGAAAACACCTCTAGTCTGCCACACAAATTGCACAAAGTCTCTAGTTTAAAAAAAAATCAAAAGGACCACGACTAAAATAACAGGAAGTGTTTTGAGGGCCGAAGACCACTTGCGCAGGTGTCACGAGTTCCTTCCGTACGGCCTGCCTAATCCCAAAGCCTGGAGCCTCACCACGCAGCGCGGCTGGGCCTGCGCCTCCAGGGAGGTCAGTGAGACGGGCCGTCGCTTCACTTAGGAGAAAGCAGCAAAGCCGAGGCCGCGCCGAGGAGCCTGGTCACTGCAAATGCACCTTGCTAGCGGAAACGGTGCACTCCGCGTTCTGCAGCAGGAGGCCATGCGCCCAGGCCCCCTGGAGCCCAGGAACCTGGGCCTGGGCAGGGCTGGGACCCACGGGCCAGGAGGGGAGGGGAACGTGCTGGAAGGAAAGTCTAGAGCCACAGTGAAGACACGGGTGTCACTGCTCTAACAAATTACTGTCAACTTACTGGCTTAACTGCCACAGGCGTATTTTCACACGGTTTTGTCAGTCGGAAGTCCCACCGGGTCTCACTGGGATAGGGGTGTCGGCAGGGCTGGCTCCTCCCGGAGGCTCTCGCGGAGAATCTGTTTCCTTGCCTTTTCCAGCTTCCACAGCCGCCCACGGCCCTTGGCTGGAGGCCCTTCCTCATCTGCAAAGCCGGCAGGTTGCAGCTCAGCTCGTTCCCCACAGCCACGGCTCCCTCAGGCCCACTGCAGCTGGGACCGGTTCTTACTGATTGTCAATAATCCAGGGCACGCTGCCCGTCTCAAGGTCCCCGATCTTCATCACATCGCAAAGCCCTTTACCATGTAAGGCAGCACAGCCACAGGTTGCAGGGATCAGGGTGTGAACATCTTGATGGGGTGTTGCCCTGTCTACCACAGACTACTCATGAGAAAGATTCAGTGAAGTCTAGAGCAGTGGGTGTCTAACGTCTGTGTGCACAAGCACCCCCAGGGCAGCTTACAGGTATTTTGAGGCTCACTTCTAGTAACCTTGACGCAGGAGGGGTGGGGTCCAGGAATCTGCATTTTAAATAGCTTCCCCAACAACCCCTCTACAAGCTCAAACATCTGGAGCAGAGAATGTCCGGGTGGGGAGTGACCCAGATCTTGGTTGGACAGGGTTCTCCCGAGAAACAGCCAATAGCATATGCAGGAAGAGATCTGTCATGAGGACTTGGCTCACATTATCACGGAGGCCAACGGGCCCCACAACCTGCTGTCTGCCAGCGCGAGACTCAGGCGGCTAGTTCCAACCCACGCCGAGGCCCGAGAACCAGGAACTCCAACGTGCAAGCGCAAGAGCAGGTGCATATCCCAGCCTGAGCAGAGAGAGCAAAGCCATCCTTCCTCCGCACTTTTGTTCCACTCAGGCCCTCCGTGGACTGGAGGACCTGCATTGGGGAGGGCGATCTTTACTCAGCCCACCGGTTCAAACGCTCACTTCTTCCAGAAACGCCCTCCCAGACACACCCAGAAGAAATGTTTTACCGGCCACCTGGGCATCCCTTAACTCAGTCCAGCTGACGTGTAAAATCAACCATTTGTTCACCAGTAATATTCGGCCAACAAATATTACTGAGCACCTGCTGTGTGCCCCAGACACGCCCAGTGCAGATTCATCACCTAGGTGCTGTTAACTCTTGAATAAGTCACTTGACCTCTCTGGGCCTCAGTGTCCTCTGTAAAATGGGGTCCTGGCCATCACCTGCCTACCGTGGAGAGTTCCTGGGAGACAAAGGAGACCACACACAGAGCCAAGTGCCACATTCACATGGCGCTGTGCCCCTTGGCTGTCCCCCACATCGCACGGGGCCAGGCCACTCTTGCAGCTGTCCTACTCCAGGACCTCACGAACAGCTCATGGACAGAAACGACCCCAACCTGTCTTTTACACTCACTAAATCGAATGAGTCATTATAAGTGAAGTTTCTGATATGTCAGCCAGAAAATGAAAAGTTATGGGTCTGGTGCTAACGGTCAATCACCGCCTTATGAATACATATATAGTAAGTCATTAACAGTAACACCACCTGCAGAAAATGCTGCCCAGAGAATTAAGTCCCCTACAGTTTGGCTCTAAATAACTCCACTCTCTACTAGAACAAGCCGAGGCTTCTGGACAAAATTAAGTCCTGGCTGAAGGTAACAGTACTTACACCTACAGATGACTGTGGTAAGCTGGCTCCTGTCCTACTCTTAAAAATGAAATCAGAAAAAAAAATTGATCCTTAATGTTAATAAAATAAAGGAACCAACATGAGTACAACGCTTTAATATATAATCCTCATGACAGCCTTACCAGGTCAGTATGATTGACATGTCAGGAAACTGAGGCTCAGAGAATTTAAGCGACTTGCTTGGGGCTCACAGAGCCAAGAGGTGAAGAACGAGGGTCTAAACCCCCACACCAGCCCCTGTGTGGGGCTCAAGAGAAGTAACTGGCGTGGTCCTTCCTGTGGGTCACCCACATGGCTACTGGCGAGTTCCTGTACACATTCTGGGGTGACAGACCTACTACCCACAAAATGCATGTTTTGAAACTTTAAATGGTCTGGAGCACTGCAAAGCATCTCCAACTCTTAGCCAGGGCTGCAAATCCCAGGAGGGGAGGGGAGCGTGAAGCTGGATTCCAGGTGGAATCAGGTAGCGGACCTGGAAGATGAGACCCGGCTCAAACCCCGGCAGGGCAGGCTCATCTCCCTGGGTGATGCTGCAGCGAGAGGCCTTAGAGCTACTTCCCTCTAAGATGCAGGATCCGCAGGTGAAAGTCGGTCAGCCCTCTGTGCTCCATGAAGAGGGGCTTCCCAGACGAGCCGGCTGCCCGGGCTGAGCCTAAGGGACAGCCAAGACAACGAGCTGGAGGCTGGAAGGAGAGCTGAGGCACACAGGCAACCGGATCGCGGGGGGCACAGAGGCGTGGTGATGGCCAGCCGCCAGGCGGGATCCCGGCATCTGTTAGCAAGCACCAGCCAGTTTTAAAATGCACAGGGAAGGAGAAGCAGGGACACTGCCCGGTCTCTGCCCAAAGGCAGAACTCCCACATGTATCGTGCACTTGTCAGTGCTGCCGGGGAGAAAGAAAGTAAGTACTAGGGATTCTGGACAAGCCCTTGCGTGCTTGGGGCTCAGCAGGTCTCCAACTGGCTTAACACATCTTCTGCTCCGAGTCCCACCTTAACCCAGTGCGCTGGCCGGGACACGGCCTCACCAACTTCACAGGGTGCGGGGGTGGCAGGCAGGCAGGCTAGCACACACACCAGGTGGCAAATTCCCAGCCCATTTCCAGCCCCACCGCCAAGGAGTGGCCAGTCAGGGCTCTGCAAGCAGGCCCAGCCCCAGGGCTCCTGCCATCTGCCTTCAGAGCCTGCAGTGACTGCCACCTCCTTCAACACGTGTTGACACCACCTCCCACCCCTGCCCCTAGCTGGGGCTGACCGGGCAGCATTCTCACACAGCCCCTTGGCCAGCAGCCCCGTGACACAGGGAGACCCCCTCTGCACTTATTTTGAGAAGACGAAACTCCAAGAGATTAAGGCTCAGTTAACAAACCTTTACCCTTGCTCCTAAGCGAGACTGAAAACAAATCTGTCCTCCCATGCAGCCTGCTGCCCTCTGGGCTTATTCTGTCCAGGATGTGTGTTCACTGAGCACCTGACAGGTTCCCTGAGCAGTCTAGCCACCGTGGGAGAGGACAAAGGTCAGGCCACACGACAAACGCCATCTTTCGACTCCATGGCCCTCTGCATTCCCCAGGGCCTCACTGCAGGCAAACGCTCCGAGATTGCTCAGGGGGTGAAATGCTAGTGTGACAAGCTAGTGCCTACAGAGTTTTAAAATCCCCAACTGCTTCTTCATTTCCCAACTGCCCCCGCAGAATGGAAAAAGACCAGTTGGCTTTCATGCAACAAGGAAATGGACCCACAGCCCGAAGGTGGCACTAATTAGCCCCAACTGAGCCTGGGAAAGCAGGACCACGGAGTAAACACCTGAGGAAGCCAGGTAGCACCTGCGGCAGGTGATCCCGCCCAGCCAGGAGAGCAGGTGTTTAATATGCACTTACAGCTGCAGTTCACTGTGTCTTAAAATCACACATTGTGTTAGGAGGCCTCTCTGCAGGGACACTCCAAAAGGAATATCAAGGCAGCTCTGGGCATTGGCCCTGGAGACTGAGGAGAGCGCCCTGCAAGGCCAGGTCTGCCGGACGCTGGCAAGCAAGGTGGCTGCAGACACGCTCTGAGCAGGCCTCAGCGGAAGCAGGTGCCAGGGAAGGGCTGAGGAGCACGGAGGGAAGAGCCCAGCACTCGGGACCCCACCAGCCCTGGAACAAGTCACTCTCAGAACCCTATGTCCCTGTCTATAAAATAATGATGGCCTCAGAGGCTGGGGCTGAAAAATGAACAAGCCTATGCGATGATGTGGGGCAACACGTTGTGAATTGCAAACCCCGGGAAAATGTCCTTAGGTTGGCCAGTGAAGCACGCCCAAACAAAACACAAACGCCGGGCAGGGATTCCCTGGCCATTAGCCAAGATGATAAAAGAGGTCCCATTCTCACCAAAGGCCAGTCAGGACAGGCAAGGCACCAGGGCCAGTTTCCTCACCTTCCCTGTCTTTATCATTCACATTTCCCCAAAATGCGGGCTGAAAACATGTGGGCAGATCAGGAAGCCCCAAAATTAACCAGCAATTTTTGAGAAGTGATGGATGCCACATTATACTCATAGCTGTAGAGTGGCTGTCCCTAAATCGAGGAAACTGAGGCACAAGGGGAAGTGACTTTCTAGTTGTAGCTGAACCTGGGGCTTTAGGTCACCAGGTCTCCTTGCCCCAAACCTGATTCCAGAAAGCTCCGCCCCCTCCCTTAAGAAATAAAGTCACTACATTAGCCTGACCCAAGGAAGAATTTCCGAATAACAGACCACTTACGCTATGGTGCTGTTGTCACGGTAACCAAGTCTTAACAACTTTGCCATTTCCACAACCTCTGATTGATCCAGTTCTCAAAATTAACATTACAATGAAATAGTATTTGCATTTAATTTATTTTAATTGGCTTTTACACAACGAAATGTCTGGGTTTCACCCTTAATAACAACAAGGTGATGAGCTCTTAATAGTGGGACCCTGAAAAACAGGCAAGATGAAAGCTAATCATTTTATATTTTCGTAACTGGAAAAATTCTTAACTGACTTTCTTAAAGTACATTTTACTTAATTCTCTTTCCAAGACAATTCCTTTTGCAAGTTGACGTTCATCCTTTTAGCCTCTGTTCTTGTATCACATTTAAAAATGAAAGATGAGAAAGATTAGAATGTTGAAGGTGTTTCCATGAAGCAGCCCCAATGGAAGTGTGTGTGTAAGTTCAAGGGCACAGGGATTTTCACTGTGTCTTTGTGTTTTTCCATTGAGGCATCCCCAGTAGCTGGCAGAACCCCTGGCATACAGGAGGCACTCCACGGATATCTGCTGAGTGAACGGATACAGGCTAATGCTCATCACTCAAGTTCACGTGTATGAAGCACTAGGACAGTGCTGGTCACTGGAGCTTTTATTATTTTCATTATAAATGGGACGTGGTTCGTGCCCAGGTAAGGATGTACACTGCTGGGCCTACAGGATATGACGCCAGCTCCTGGGTAAGGGGTAAGGTTGGGCCCTCACCTGGGGGCTAACACCAGTAACAGTCTCAGCCACCCACCACCCTCAGCAGTTCCACTTAACACCCACTTGCTGCCAGGGCCAGGTACGGCCCGACGCAAGACCAGCACAAGACAGAAATGAACAGGATGTGTTTGCTCTCTGCTCTCCAGGAGACTCTGTCCAGCTCTTGGAAAGACAGACTTTTTTTTAAGTGTCATTCCCCCAGAGAGGGGCTCTAACGCTGAAGGTAGGGAACAGGTGCACAGGTGACACCTGGGGAAAGGGACTCACTGGCATGAGAAGCCCTGCTTGCTTCTCGAAGGGTGAGTGGGTGCTGGGCAGCTGTGGGTGGGAAAGGGGAGGAGTCAGAGGTTCCCAGCAGGAGGAACAGCAAGTGCAGAGGCCTTGAGGGGGAAGCCTAACAAAGAACTGGCAATATGCGCAACGCAAGTTGGCACCCTGGGATGGAGGAGACTAGGTGGAGAACGGGGGAGCGGGCCGAATCCTGGAGGGCATCTCAAATTGCGCTTGGTGCTGGGACCTGGCTCTGCAGGCACGGGTCTGGGAGCGGGGAGCAGTAAGACCCGTGTACATTCATGCTAGGAAATATGAGGAACAGGACTGGGGTGCCGGGGGAGGCTGCGTCCGGGAGACCTGCTAGAACCAGACAGCAACGCAGGCGAGCGGTGGTGAGGGCAGTTCGGCAAGGGAGAGTGGAAGACCCTGGGGTCAACTGGGAGACCTTACCCCTGATATTCAACTGGGAGAGCAGCTAGGATGGGGGGAAGGAAAGCAGAGAAGGGGTGGAACATCCCCCAGGCTTGCGGGGGGTCTGAGCAGGCAGGGCTCTGTCTGGGGGACTTGGGGATGATGTGAATGGCTGTGTTGGACATCCCATCAACAAAGAATGCATCGGGCTGCAAACACCATAAAACCTGGCAAACAGTGGCTTACACAAGAAAGAGTTTTCTTTGTGTCACAGAACAAAACTATGGAGGCAGGGGTCCAGCACTTCGGGAATGCCACCGAGACCCCAGGCCCTTTCTGTGTCCTTAGCACATGGATTTCAGGCTCAGGACACTGCCCGACTTCCAGAAATTACATCTGCTTTCCAGGTACGAAAACGAAGGGTGGGCCAAGAGCCTCTGTCTTGGGACTTTCGCTCTTTAATCATAAAGAGAAGCCCTTCCCAGCAGGTTGAAACTAACATCTCACAGCCCAACCTCACTGGGCCCCACAGCTGGGGGGCGGCTGGGGAGGTCCAGCCTTTCCATCCCAGCCTCCTGGTGAGGGGCCCTGTCACTGGCTGTGCCTGCCGTCCTCCTCCTCAGGCTTCCAGAGGACAGCCCCTTCATCTCCTCCCAGCCTTTGCCCAAATATCGCCTTCTCATGAGGCCTTCTCTGACCACCCTATTTGAGACTGCATCCCTCTGTATACTAAGAGAAATGAAAACATACATCCATGCGAAAACTTGCACACAAATATTTCTAGCAACATTGTTCGTAATCGCCCAAAGTGAAAACAACATAAGTGTTCATCAGCAGATGAATGGATTTTAAAAATGCGGTTTACCCATGCAATGGGATATTATTCAGCCATCTACAGGCATGACGTACAGATACACGTGGCCACAGGGAGGGACCGTGACAGCATCATGCTCAGGAAAGGGAGGCAGACGCGGAAGGCCACGCAGTGCATGATTCTGTTTATATAAAATGTTCAGAAGGAGCAAATCCACAGAGATGGAAAGTAAATTATTGGTTTCCAGGGTCTAGGGCAAGAGGAGATTGAGGAGTGACTGCTAATGGCTGTGGGAGTTCTTTTTCGGGTGACGAAAATGTTCTGAAATTAGATGGTAGCGATTCATACTCAATTTTGACATTATACTAAAACCAACTGAATTGTACATTTTAGATGGTGACTTTCATGGCATGTAAATTATATCTTAATTAAAAAATACTTTCCCCCAAAATAAAAAATGCATCTCTCACTCAGCCCCTGTCCAATACCCCAACCTGCATCACTAGTTTATTTTTCCCACAGTCTACTCACCTGCTAAGTATTATGACATTGTATTATACACTCTGCTTATTTAGTTTACTATCCGTTGCTCCCGGCTAAAAACGTAAGCCCTGAGAGGGCAGGCCTTCCATCTGGATCCTTCTCTTTGCAGAGTCTGGCACATAGTAGGCACGATGTGAATGAATGAATGAATGGGCGCTTCCCCAGGGGGCCAGAGCGGGGCCCACTGATGGGAGAGCACCTTTCCCTAGCAGGGGATTCTGTCTCCAGGCCTGGTCTCTGCTTAAACGGGAACTACAGAACATGTGGTCCCTGCCCTTACGGAGGCCCCAGCCAGGCAGAAAGATGAAACTCTTGTTTGGGAGGCGACTGGCCCGGCACGCAGGCCGAGCAGCAGTGCCCAGGGAAAGCAAGGTACTGGCCCAGGACGCTGCTTGGAGGAGGTGGTCCCCAAGCATGGCTGGGAGCGGGGAGGCTGCAGGAGCAAGAGGGCCCCGGGGTACACAGGCTGGCAGACAGCAAATACTTCTCTCCTCAAATGACTGACGGTGCTGAGAATAAGATAAGCATTCTCTTCCCAAAATTCAAGATCCCAGATCCACAGCAGGGAGTCCATGCAAATTTCAAACGCCAGTGCCCGCCCCACCCTCGGCCCCTCATTCCAACAAAGGTGATCGCACAGTTAGCTCCTTGAGGGGAGCTGCTTGTTAAATATATGCTCTGATTTGAGCCAGGCCTGATTGTCTGTGCTTGAATTAGTGTTTCTCATCCAAGCCTTCAGTTCCCAGGCCGCCCGGTTCATAACAGCAGGTGCTCCCTGCCCGCCAGACAGAAAGACAGGGGAGATCGTGGCTGCAGAGCAGGGGGGCGAGAGGATGCTGACCTTTCCCATTTCCTCTACCAGGCTCCGGACATCTCCTTCGGGCTGACATCTTGCAGGAGGAAAGTGAAAAACACAGGTGACCACAGACCACGGGAAAAAAAGAGCAGAGAAGACTCAGAACCCAGATTTCCACAAGGGGAGCCACAGGCACCCAGCAAGAAAATCCGCATTTCAGACAACCTGTGTCGGGGCCGCAGGGGGTGAATATAGAAAGATTGGTGCTGATGACCACAATGATGGTCCTCGCGTTGCCACTGCACTTTAGCGTTCATAAGACGTTTAATGGCAACTATGACCACAATCCCGCAAAGGAGGTTGTGTGCCCATTTCACAGATGAGGAAACACAGGCTACAGGGCAGTGCCCACGAAAAGCACGAGCGTGGTCCCAGCACATCCAGGGAAGGCACAGAGAAGGCAAATTCCTCAAGGATATAGAAAAGGTAAATTCATAACGGATACAGCAAGTGCTATCTGGGGGATGGACATGCTTGTAGCTTTGACTCGGGTGATGCAAAGGCAATTTATGTAACAAAAGCGTTTGTACCCCCATAATACTCATAACTAAATAAATAAATAAATGCCACTGGGAGGCAGAAAATTTTTTTTTAAAATGGCTGTCCAGTGCTGGGGCCACAGTAGACCCTTGCTGGCCACAAACCCACAGAAGAGAGGACAAGAGTGGCTGCTGCCTTTTCTCATGAAATGACTGCAAAGAAGTCACTTTTGCAGGAGTGGGTCAGATGCCCACCTTGGGCCTCCAGCAGCTGATGTGGGATGCTGTTTTGGTGCGTTTGCAGATGCTAAAGGCAAACGAGATGAAAGGAGAGAGGAAACTGCCAATATTTGACAAGACCCAGGAAATGCAAAGAGCTTTCCACAGCCAACCGTCACGTGACTGCCTTTAGAAACTATTCGACAGGGCCGGGCGTGGTGGCACATGTGCAGTCCCAGCTACTCAGGAGGCTGAGGCAGGAGGATGGCAGAGCCAGGAGTCCGAAGCTGCAGTTAGCTATGATGAAGCCACTGCACTCCAGCCTGGGCGACAGAACAAGACTCTATCTCTAAAAAACAAATTTAAAAAAATTTTAAAAAAACAAACTATTCAATGGGGAGGGATCCAAGAATATGCACAAACAGGATTTTTTTTTAGTGTATAAAATTATCAGAAGCAGACTGATAAAGCACTGTTCCACATTCTGAAAAATGTCGACAAGTAATAACAGATCAGACAAAACAGTTGACACACCATCCATCCAACAAGGCACGTGCCGCTCATCCCACAGGGACAGCAAGAGAGGCTATGTGCCCCGCAGCTTGGCGGTGGCTGAGGGCTACCGTGAGGCAGGGGCGGATCAGCCCAGGGCCCCTCCCTGGCTTCACACAGTCTGCAATCACAACCATAATACAGGTTCCACCGGGGCAGGGCCTCCAACAGCCCTGCTCAGCACGCCACCCCCAGAGCCCAGGCCAGGGCTTGGCACATGACATGTGACTGTCAAGTTAATTTGCTGAATTTTAAGGGGTAATCCTCACTCGCACTAAAGCAAGCATCCCCCCTAGCTTTATTAAAAGATGATGACGCTGTTGTTGTCTTGGATAGGTGGTCTTGATGCATTTAAGTGTTTCTGGCAGGAAAAGGCAGGGATAATGCAGCAATCATTAAGCAAACAAAACTGAGGGCAAAATTATGTCAGAAACCCCACACAGTGTAAGTCAACTAAAAACCTCTGACCTTTGTTTAGAAAAACTTAATTCACACAATTTCAGAAATATCACATCAAGTGAGCTGATTCCTTTTCCAGGACAACTGGGATACCCAGGAAACAACAGGGAACACCTGGTCTCCATGGCAACCTACCTGTCTCCCGTGATGGGCAAGCAGGCTTCCTGCCTGTGTCGAATCCTGTAATAACCTGAGGACCCAGCACTTGAAAAGAGCAATTTATGAACCCTGGAGCCAGACTAATTTTTTTTAATTTGGTATCTGTATGGATAGGAAGATCCTGAAATTATTTACCAGGCATGATGGAATTTTGATGACAATTATATTTGCTTTCTCCAGATCATAAATACAGACAGTGGACTATAAAGCTTTGATTCTTTAAATATCTAATCCAAGATACCACACCCAGGCGCTGAGCATGCAGCAGAGGCAACCTCTGGCTCCCCAGATTGCAGTGGGATGTTATTTGCCTGGGGAGACAGCCCAGGCCCGGCATCTCTTTCCTTCATTCCCCCTGGAATTAGTCTTCCATATTAGCCAATGTCTCTGACGGCTGGCCTCGTCTTCATAACTTCTCACTGCTGATTCAATATCCTGGACTCAGATAGATGAAACCCCTGAAAAATGATGGGGGTCACAGCCTAAGCAGCCTTTGGAGGGACACCACCAAAAGTCAGGCATGGCCCTGACAAGGGCTGAGGTGGCCCTGCCTACCAGCCAGCAAAGAAATACAGTCAACTGATGTCAGAGTCACAGGGACAGAAGGAAGGGTCGCCACCAGGAGTGCTCTAATTTACAGGGGCTGGAGAGCAGCGGGTCCATCCTCTGGGGTCACAAAGGAAGGGCAGGGATGGGAACAGAAAAAGTTATTTTCAAAAAGGGAGCTGAAACACTCGGCTTGACAGACAAGCAGTAAGGAGCTTACTCCTGCAAAAGCAGGGGCTGTCAGTGTCAAGACATCAAACCACTTCAGTAAATACCCAAGGTTAAACAGCAGGGGCCACCAAGCCAACTTCCAGGTCAAGAATAGAAGTGCACACCCAGATTCAAGCAAATGATAAAGGTGAAAAACATTCTGGATCATAAATAAACTCTACGCTCTGCCACACCAAAATGGTGAATTTCTTTTTTTTTTTTTTTTTTTTTTTGAGACAGAGTGTCACTCTGTTGCCCCGGCTAGAGTGCCATGGCGTCAGCTCACAGCAACCTCAAACTCCTGGGCTCAAGTGATCCTACTGCCTCAGCCTCCCAAGTAGCTGGGACTGCAGGCATGGGCCACCATGCCCGGCTAATTTTTTCTATATAGCTTTAGTTGTCTGATTAATTTCTTTCTATTTTTAGTAGAGATGGGGTCTCACTCTTGCTCAGGCTGGTCTCGAACCCCTGAGCTCAAACAATCCGCCCGCCTCAGCCTCCCAGAGAGCTAGGATTACAGGCGTGAGCCACCGCACCTGGCCTGAAATGGTGAATTTCTTAAGAGACTTTTCTTTATATCCCAGTTAACAGATTGGCTCGGTATTGAATTTAGATGTAATTAACAAACTCTAGTAAGGTATTATGATAAATTTCCATTAATTTAAATTATCACAAGTTTGAAAATTAGGGGCTCCAGCCAGTCTGACTATAACAAGAAAGTTTGCTAGGCAAATCAGGAAGGAAAACAAGGAACAGGAATTTGGAGTTCCTTTTAAAACCTTTTTTCTTCCTAATTGCAAAAATAATACATGTCCATTGGTGAAAAATTAGAATGTAAAGAAATATGAACAAAGCAGGAAAGAGAAATCCCTCACGACCCCATCAAATTCAACCACTGTTAACAGTGGTATATTTCTTTCCCATCTGATTTCTCTGACTTTTTCCCTTTCAAACAGAATTGAAATGAAACCGTCTGTATAGTTCTATATTTTTCCTCCCAGCCCCACATTTGGGAGAAATGTTTAGACAGCTGATTTGCAGCCCCCTTAGCAAATACCTACTATGCTACTACCACTAATGTGCTAATCACCAATAATTCTTAGCAATTCATTAAAAAGACCAATCCGAGACAAAACCTGGTTAGTAGCGTGCATTGCTGTGTCCATTGTATCTGAAAACAATACAACTACTTGTTCTCTGCAGTACTCTCTACTCTGACTGTCTTCTGTTCACAATTAGTCCAAATAAGAAGTTCAGCCGACCAGTTTTTTAAATGATCAGTGGTGTCACCTGCCAGGAAGAACGTGAATACATCATTATAATGAGACGGCAGCATCCTCAGCGGTGGCTTTTCTCGCCAGCGCATCCTCTTACGGGGATAGTGAAGCAGCTTCTATTAATAAATAAGGCACCGACCTGGAGCCCACGAACCCAGCCCACTGCCAGCCGCCTTCTGCGCTCCCACAGCGGACATGCCACTGCAGTCACTCACCTCTACGTCTGTCTCCTCCTTCATACCACAGGCCCTGGTCTGCTTAATCTCGGCCTCCTTAACACAGGAAGTAACAGAAAAGGTTGGTTGAATGGTGAGCTGGGTGACAAAACCAACCCACAGAGCTCACCACCCTAACTCCCAGCTTCAGGGCCCTCCAGCCCCTACCACTCCTTCCAATCTACGCTCCACAATCTGCTGCTCAATAATATCAGTTTCTTCTGAATTATAATGCCGCCTATTAACATGGCAGTTGCTAAGGTGTCTGTATTTTCTAAGAGGTTCATTTTTTTGCAGTCATTTTAGCTATCAAAACTCTCTCTATGCTCTGTGTTGGATGCATCCTACAACGCAAGTTTATATTTTTAAACCTTTTTCCTGAATTGTAGAGCTGACAGAGGATTTAGCAGTTATCCAGCCCTAAACCCCATTTGACAAATGAGGGAACTGAGATGTGGAGAGGAAACATCCCATGTGCTAAGTCAAAAGCCAGACATGAACAAGAGGATTGGGTCACTCCGCCAACCCATAAAGCTTCGATGGCTTCCAGACCACTGTCCTGCAATTTTTTTTTTTTTTGGAGACAGAGTCTCACTGTGTTGCCCGGGCTAGAGTTGAGTGCCATGGCATCAGCCTAGCTCACAGCAACCTCAAACTCCTGGGCTCAAGCGATCCTCCTGCCTCAGCCTCCCGAGTAGCTGGGACTACAGGCATGTGCCACCATGCTCACTAATTTTTTCTATATATTTTTAGTTGTCCAATTAATTTCTTTCTATTTTTAGTAGAGATGGGGTCTCGCTCTTGTTCAGGCTGGTTTTGAACTCCTGAGCTCAAACAATCCTCCCGCCTCGGCCTCCCAGAGAGCTAGGATTACAGGCGTGAGCCACTGCGCCCGGCCATGTCCTGCAATTTTAACAAACACATCAAACATTTTTCGACAATCAAAAACAAACACAAAAAACACGACCAGTGCACTAACCTGGCCATTCAGGCCTGCAAAGCAAGCCTTTCGGGCAAAGTGTTAAGATTTTAAGTAATATAATACATCATCATCCCACTGTTAAGGAAGTGGGGGGTAGTTCAGGCACACAGCTGGGCATCTGTTTAGTTCCAGGATCTGTGCCAGGAATAGGGGTGGGGGTGTCACCAAGGAGAAACCCACAGGGTCTTACCTAAAGTGGCCCACCGCCTCGGGCGAGGCAAGCAAGCATGACACCCAACCAGTAAGGTCGGGCTCCAGCCAGAACAATCTGTCCTCCCTAGGCGGGCAAAGGACAATGCCACAGAGCAGAGAATACTGGCTTCCTCCTGGGCCTGAAAGAACAGCGTGATTCTCCCAGAATCTTCTAGATCAGTGACTCCCATGGAGACACTTTCAGAATCAGACTTCAGCATCCATCCACTTGGTCCTCTCTACCTGCAATCATCCCGTCCTCGCTCCCCTCGTCACCAACCTCCCCAGCAGTTTGAAGCCATAACGAACAGCTAATTCGGCAGGAACGGGCTACGTGACACAGTGGCCCGAAGGTTGTGAAATGATGCGGAGACTGGATGGTGATGGTGACGGTGACAGTGTTGGTGCTGGTCATGATGGTGATAGTGATGATGCTGACGATGCTAATGGTAATGGTGGTGGTGACAACAGTGATGGTGATGACGGTGACTGTGATGATTTGGTAATGAGGCGGATAGGGATGATTTTGGTGATGGTGAGTATGACGGTTACGGTGATGGTGATGATGGTGACAATGAAGACACAGCCCTGGGGAGTCAGCAACTGGCCCAAGACAAGCCACAGGGGAAGGAGCTATGGGCCGCAGCTTGGGGGTCCCTGGCCCAGAGAACCTGGATTTCCTCACCTGTGCTATACTTTCCCTCCCCCCACTCCCACCAACACTGGTGATGCTAATTCCCAAATGCATAAGCTTTCCTCTTACAGCACGCTCTGGGAATGCCAGTCAAGCCACAGTAGTTTGGGTCAGGCAATAGCACCATCACCAAGAACACATGCTAATAAAAGCAGCAATCCTCCATCCCTGTTTTCAGAGAGAAGAGGGAAAAGCAGAAAACAAGAATGGATCGTAGGGGCCAAAGTTCCAGCAGGAAGAAAAGAAGGGCCTTAGCACCTGCCAGAGGCGTGTTTCTACCTTTATTTACTGGGAAGGAGAAAGGCACAAAGAAGCCAAAGCAGCCACCACGTTTCCCGCTCCACCTGGAGGCTAAGCCCCTACCGACTGGCCAGGCTGCAGCACCGAGCACGGGATCCACGCAGCGCGGCTGAAGGGCTTTCAATACGGACACCCCTGCCACTGCCACACCAGGCTGCGGCGAGCGGTGGGGAGTGGGGAGGCCACCAGTCCTGCCGCCCATGACCCTGCCTCAGCCCCCAAAGTTGGGGGGCTTTTCTGGAAATCTCACATCCCACGTTCACTATGCCAGGAGCATCTCTCCAGCCATAGGCGGAACATGCAGAAAATTGCATGATGTTGAAAATGATTTTTTTAAACATAGGTGATTGATTTTGAGAGGTCCTCATTTATCTCCAAAAACTGATTACAGGGCAGCAAATGGAAAGGGTGCGAGTGACAGGGAAAGGTAGGGGTTGTCATCAATCCTGTGTTCTGGAAATGTCTGTCAAATCCCCAGAAAGAAGGCAGCAAGCTGAGCATTCTGCTGCTAGAGGAGAAAGAGTGCTGTGATCCACACACACTGCTGCAGAGAATCACAATCTACGAGCGTGCCCAGCATCCTTCCTTGGCCCGCAAGCACAAACACGTCCGAACTTGATAAATGCTTTCCAAGCACTCAAAGGGAGAGCAGACCAAGAGGCCCTGGCCTCCTTATGTCTGAGAACCTAGATTTCCTAGCCTGCAGATCTCTTTGCACAGCCTCCCAAATTCAGGGTCACCACGTGTGTGTCAGGGACCCTTAGACACTCTTCGCAGAAGGCATGAGGCTGGGACAACCCAAAATGGCAGGTCCCCAAACTCCACACTGTGACCAACACTGGCTCCCATCCAGAAGTCTCCACACACACAACTCGACAGGCTCTAACATCAAATGCCTCACTACTTCAGTCTGGCTTGAAATACACCTAACGAACTTGAACTTGAAAAGGAATGCTATACTTAGTGGCAGAGGTGGCACTATATCCAAGAATGTTTAAATGGTGAAAGCAGCCACGACCACTTACTGCACACATGCGACCAGCCAAAGCTCACCTGGGTACTCACGTCCATGTCTCCTTTGATGGTCTGAGCTGGGCCTGGAACCCCTTTGCGCACATGAGCAAACTCGGACTCAAAGAGCATCACCCAGCCAATAAATGACAGAGCAAAGACTACAACTCGAACTCAGGTCTGCCTGACCCAAATGCTCCGATCTTTCCTCAAAGGTATTTTGCAAATGAGAGTCTAACAATACTGATCATTCCGAAAGGAACAAGACGTTCTTACTGTCCACCGTAAGAGCTCTCTACATCTGTGGGAGGGAGAGACCATGTGTGTCCTGGTGGTCTACACATGAGACCCAGATCCACCTGGCATAGAGTGAGTATACAATTTCTGTGTCTCAGTTTGGGCATTTGTCAAATGGAATTGTTTCCTCTGCTACCTTCTTGAAAGAACAAAAATGATGCGAGGAGAGAAATTCTTCTGAAATGCACAAACCATCAAAGTACGCAGCACTCAACTCCTCCCCCCCCCATCTATTCAACCAGGAGATCCCTCTATACGCACACATGTATTAAGCCACTCTACCTTCCAGTTGTGGACCAGATACTGGGGGGCAAATGGGGCGTGTCATGCAGCACTCCTGCCCTAGAAGGAACTGCCATGGCTTGGGAAGGGATGACAAGACTCGTACGGGAAAAACTGAACACCAGCCCAAGCAAGGCCAGAAAAGGGAATATTATTATCATTAATTTTTTATTTTATTTATTTTTTTTGTTTTGAGACAGAGTCTTACTCTGTTGCCCAGGCTAGAGAGCCGTGGTGTCAGCCTAGCTCACAGCAACCTCAGACTCCTGGGCTCAAGTGATCCTCCTGTCTCAGCCTCCCGAGTAGCTGAGACCGCAAGCACGCGCCACCATGCCCAGCTAATTTTTTCTATTTTTAGTTGTTTGGCTAATTTCTTTGTATTTTTAGTAGAGACGGGGTCTTGCTCTTGCTCAGGCTGGTCTCGAACTCCTGAGCTCAAACAATCCTCCTGTCTCAACCTCCCAGAGTGCTAAGATTACAGGCGTGAGCCACTGCGCCTGGCCTAAAAGGGCGTATTACTACCAAATTAGGGGCAGAAGAGAAAATGACTTAGTTTAATTTTTGATCCTTCAACTTTCTGCTGATGGCCGTGGGCTACTTATTTGCTCTGAGCCTTCTCAGTTTTTTCATTTAAAAAATGGGTTTGATGCCATTTGTCTCACATGTTCTTGCTCAAACAAGCTAATGTATACAGCAGCCCCATATCACCGGGAGCGTTACACGCCCTGTGTTTGGTTAATAAATTCCAACACTCTGTTAGACACTCAAGAGCTAGACAAAAGAAATGTGAGGAAAACAACTTCAAAGCAACATCAGGTGGCCCAGCCAACGTGCCTTGGGTACACTGTAGGTGCCAGCGCTGTGCTAGGCACGGGCCTGAGAGGCCAGTGAGAGCGCTCACGTCTGGCGCGAGATGGCCAAGCGCCCGGTTCACGTCATCAGCGCTGGGAGAAAAATCAGTTCTGATGTGAAGACCCCAGGAAGGCCACGCGGAAGAGGCCCTGGAGCCAAAGCTACTGAGGACAGGCAGGAAGAAAAGGAAATCTAGACAGACAGGGGCCTGTCAGCGGTTGCTTGGGGGTGGGGACAGGGAGTGACTGCAAATAGGCTGGAGGGACCTTTCTGGGGTCATGGATTTGTTCTAAAACTGGATTGTGGTGACGGTTGCCAACTCTGTAAATTTACTGAAAATCATTAAATTGTACACTTAAAATGGGTACATTTTATGGCATATGAATTATATCTTGATAAAGCTGTCAATTAAAAAAAGATGAGGCCGGGCACGGTGGCTCACGCCTGTAATCCTAGCTCTCTGGGAGGCCGAGACGGGCGGATTGTTTGAGCTCAGGAGTTCGAAATCAGCCTGAGTAAGAGCAAGACCCCGTCTCTACTAAAAATAGAAAGAAATTAATTGGACAACTAAAAATATATAGAAAAAACTAGCCGGGCATGGTGGCACATGCCTGTAGTCCCAAGCTACTCGGGAGGCTGAGGCAGGAGGATCGCTTGAGCCCAGGAGTTTGAGGTTGCTGTGAGCTAGGCTAACACCACGGCACTCTAGCCCGGGCAACACAGTGAGACTCTGTCTCAAAAAATAAATAAATAAATAAAAAATAAAAAAAGATGAGTAGGAGTTTAGCATATAAAGAAGTCTGGGTGGGAGACAAGAAAGAAAGGCACCAACTGATCCAGCCCCTCCCCTGCCCCCACCTCCCCTCTCCAGTGTCAGCTTAGAAGGGGTTTCTCCACGAAGCCCCCCAGCCTGGGGTAGGAGCTCCCCTCCATGGCACTTCAAGCCCCACAGGCTTGTTTGATGGTCTCCCCACCTCCCCGCCCAAGACCTTAAACTCCACACAGGCAGGGAGGACCTGGGCTTTCCCAGAGCCCAGCTTGGAACAGGCACACAGTAGGTGCAGGCAACACTCACTGAGTGAGAGAACCAAGCTGGGTGGGGAGCGGAGTGGAGGCGGAAGGGAGTGAGATGACGAAATGTGTGTTTGAAACAGAGAACGGCTGACAGCGTGGCAGAGGTAGAGGAACTGGAAGCCAGGCTGGGCTGGCAGGGCTCCGCTGTGCGGAAGGGGGCGTGAGGTCGGGGAGCAGAGCCCGGGCCACGGAGAGGGCTGGCCACTAGATGGGTGGAGCGAAGAGGGCACAAGAGCTCCAAGCACTCTGAGATTCCCAGCAATGAGCAGACAACACTCCCCAGCCTCAGCGGTAGAAGACACAGCTCCAACGAGGGAGAGGAGTTCCTGGCTCTGCTCTGATGTGTAGTAGCTGGGAGCCCGCACCATCCTGGAAGACAGCGTGGGGTCTGCAGCTGGGGGGAGAGCTCAGGTGTGCATCACCTGCCAGTGCACAGATTCAAGCACAGGTGAGCACAGGCAGGGGACCCAGGCAGGTGGAAGGAGACCGTGCCTAGAGATGCACGCAGCATCATACCTGTCTGAGTGGACACCTTGCTTGCCGAAGGGGACACAGCGCAAGGAAAGATTTTGGCGGCAACAGGGTATTGAGGCAAATCGGAGACGACTTCTGAAAGGAGGACCACACACCACCAGAAAACCTTCTTCCTTTCTTCAGGATCCTGGCAACCTTAACCATGGGGTAAGTACTTAACGATCTTGAGTTTTCTTAGCCAAGGGTCAGAAACCCAGCACTTGGTCCTTGTCAAGACTTCTCATTGGAGGCAAGAGGAGCTGATCCAGCATCACCACAAGGATCCTGGCTTCCCGCCAACTTGGGTTGAACCTTAAGCACAAAAAAGAAACAAATACACAGAAAATACCGTTGCTGGATTAGCTAGCATTGAAGGTGCACTTGGCTAATTAAGGAAAAGGCAAACAGCCCTAAGAAGTCATCCACCTCTCTTGCTCCACTGCTGGCAGAGGAAGGTGGCAATAGGAAGAGAGCAGAGGTCTCTGGGAAGGATGCCTTTAGTTAGTCATGCCTCATAAATGCAGAGATGTGAAGCTTTGTCTCTGAGATTCAATTTTACTTGAAACGACATGGCCAAGATAGGGCTCTCAAAAGGATTAACTGTGCTTTTCAGATGATAGAAGAAAAAAATTCTTTAGACCTGTACCTTGCTCATCAGCGCCTAAGAAATTTTCTACCTGTCAAACTGTATTGATTACCGAAGTCAGATTACAGCCTGCACCACTAGATTCCAACCAATCTTTTTGGTGGAAAGTGATTTGAAAGCAACCTTTTTCCACAGGGCAAGTGGCACTGGAAGAGCCCTAAGCTCATTCAATATCTCCATATACAACCACCCTCTGTCATCGCCAGATTAGAAACTCAACCCCAGGGGAATAAGACAAGAGCTACATGAGATCACAGATGCACAACCTAACACGTAGACGTGAACACAATGGAGAAACCCACTGAGACTATGAGTGAATGGGGACCCCCAAAGTAGAGCATGATTAAAATCTCCAAGTGTCAGCTCATCCTAACTCCAAATGTGCCTTCCTTCCCCAACCACAATGACAGCAGGTGCTGACAAACTAGCAAAATAATCCCCCAGCAATCCTGGGCTGGCAACTCATAAATTGAACACATCATCCCACAAGAAACAAGCATGGTTAGGGCTTGCTGGAATGCAGGGTTTTAATACAAACCTGACCCGAATCTAGATAAAAAATTCAGCTGCCAACTAGCTTAATCTTCGGTGCCAAATAAACACTGGGACCCCCTGTTAAAAGTCTGGATTATCACTGGTTCATGCGTGAGCGTGGTACTTTACCACTTCTGAGGAGCAACACGATGAGGTCTTAGAATAAGTTCGGGGGAAGGACATATTGAGTAACAGGGAGACAGAATGACCCTGATACGCACTCAACACGGTATTGCATGTGTGTGGGAACCCGTGGAATTGTGTTTGGAGAGCCCTGAAGGTAGGGCATGTGAGCACCACCGCTTCCAGGGTGAAACGCCATGCCCACTCCAGGCTGAAATGGTGCGGGGTGAGTTCGAGGAACACGGCTGGGGGAAGTCGTCAAAGGGGGCCCACTCTTTGTCCTGCCACAGTGTATCTTTCTAATTCTGAACAGTCCTGTGGCCAGAAAGGGGGACTGAGGTAAATTCTGAAGCAATTTCTACAAGTTCTTTAATTTCTCATAGCATTTCCCCCCAGCAGACCTTGCTGGAAATAAATGGGTCCTTGGCTGGAGTTTGAGCAAATCTCTGTTTTTCTGGAGTTTTGACTTGTTCTGGTTTCCCTACAGGTCGAATGTCCTGGCATCTGACTCCCAATGCCGAGTCTCCCAAATGGTTATCACCCATTGACATCTATGTCCCACCTTAAAAATGGCACAAAAGTAGAATACAAAGGAAGAAGACAAGGCTAGGACGTGGCACCGCACCCACCACAAGGAAGAGGCAGCACCCTGGGCCTTTCCTCAGGCACATTATCCAATAAAACCTCAAGAGCGCAGTAATTACAGGCGTTTTCAAAAGTGAAACAGAAATAGATCTAGGGCCAAAACACTGGCTTGCTTGAGACAAAGGGCTGGCTTTAACTATGGGATAAAAAATAGCTTTTTGGTCTGTCTTTTGAGCTGAGAAAGTCAGGCTGATTTTTTTTTTTTAATATTACGGAATCTGATTATGGGGAAAAAGTAGGATTCAGATCAAAAGCCCTTTTCTCCTCTATGATAGAAAATCATTTGATGGAATGGAAAACATGCTGCATTCTAAGTGTGCCCCTGTCACCAAATCAGGATGAAAAATTAGCTTATTCCATCCCCCTGGTCTGCACCCCCACTGAGATCTCAGGGCTTGGGTCCTGGTGAAGACAAGCCAAAGGACCACACCAGAGGTTCCTGCTCCTGTGTCAGAAACGCCCGCAGAGCGTGCTGCTTCTCCCAGCACAGCGGCGGGGCGCGCACTTGGGAAAAGCATCCCCGGCCAGAGGCAGGCGAGCCGGCTTCCC
Organism: Avahi laniger; assembly: GCA_963575035.1. Taxonomy (NCBI): domain Eukaryota; kingdom Metazoa; phylum Chordata; class Mammalia; order Primates; family Indriidae; genus Avahi; species Avahi laniger. The sequence continues at coordinate 24,337 of CAUYSK010033317.1, forward strand.
CCAGCCCGCCCCATGCCAGATCCATCTGGAGAGCCTCAAGCACCGCAGGGTCCGTCGCTCCTTTGGTTAAAGGCTGTTGTCCGACCGCGAGGGTCCTGAGAGGAAGAGCCTAGGCGACGGAGCGAAGGAACCACTTGTTCTGGCACAAGCCGCAGGGACCCGGCAGCCCAGCACAGCTGGCCTTGCCCGACCGGAGCAGCTCCAAGGTGCAGTCGCTGGACAATCCCGAGGGCGAATCGTGGAAACAGCTGGGTGTGCACATCCACTGCGGTTCAAATTTACGAGTAGTAGATTTCAAAACTAAGTATTTTTTAAATTAAGGTGTGGGACTAGAAAGAAGGGTCCCAGCGGCCCCGGCCTCCGACACGAGGCTGACAGCCAGGGAGCGGAGCGGGGGCGGGAGAGGGTGGGGCTGGAGGGTGTCCAGCGCCCGGGACTCGGCGTCCTGGCAAACACCCTCCTCTGGGTGGAAGCGGCGTCGGCCAGGAGCAACGGGGGTGGCGCTCGGCGAAACCAGGCCAGGATGCCCACGAGCCCGAGATCTGCTCTGCGGGTAGATCCGCTTTCGCACCGCGGCTCTCAGCTCCACGAGCGGCATCTCCCCCGGGACCAGGCACTTGTTGAACAAAAGGGCTCCCGACTCCGCAGTGGCTGCCTTCCGGGCAGGAGAGGGACGCAGCTCCCGCGCCTCGCGCTGCGCGCTCCGGCACCAGGAGGTGGCCGCGAGGGAGGTAAGGCGAGAAAGCAGCGCACCCAGCAGCCTAAACTTTCTCCCACCTGGGCGCGTAGCCGTGAAGTTGGGGCCGGAGACAGGCACGAAACACGCCTGGGGAGAATGTAAGAGCCCCCACCTCGCCCACGATAAAGGGAAAATAAAGATTAAAAATAGAAGATGCCACTCCAGTTAACACAGCACCTACTACGTGCCAGCACTGGGCCAAGAGCTATCTTTAGTGCGTTCTCATTTTACCTGTCACGACAGCCCCCATTTGAAAGAGAAGCAAATTGCAACCCGGGACAGCAGCGTGTCTGGCCCAGGTAGCAGTGCGGGTCCGGGCGAGGCCAGGGTTCCGTTCGTCACCCCATCGGCCCGGGAGGAGGGAGCGGATCGCCTCAGCGTGGGCCCCCACCCTTGGCCGAAGCTCACGGGCGACCCACGTGGACCATGCAGACCTGCCCCCTGCGCTGCTAGCCCGGGCTGCCGCGAGGCCCTCGCTTGTCCCGTCGGGTCCCAGCTGTCCCTGAGGCTCTTAAGCTCCGCACTGCGCCGACCGACGGGGACAGGAGGCCGGACCGCCCACGCCCACTCCGCCACCCCCGCTCCACACATAGCTGCTCACACACTACACCCACCCAGCACCGGTCCCCACCAACAACTGCGCCCCAACACACAATCCCACAAACGCAGTCGAAAATGTGCACACCCTACTGCACACACGGGTCCCCACGAGTACACGCCATTCCAAAGACACACGACCGTCCGCGGTTATCCCCAACTCCACTGCGCAGAAAAACACCGGTAGCCACCGCCCCCCCGCACCACACACACACACGCACACACACAGAGACACGCGCGCGCGCTAAGAATCCGACTGCAGCGCACGCCGGTGCACACGCCCGCAGCCCCGTGGCCCCGCAGCCCGCTCCTTCCCTACCGGCTCCGGCGCAGGACGCGGTCCGCTGGCTTCCCGAGCCCAAGTTCGGCGCCGGCGGCAGCAGCGGCGGGCGCGGGCCGCCGCCCGAGACGAGCGCGCCGAGGCCGGGAAGAGTGGCTAGGAGCGCGGGCCTCCGTGTGCCCGCAGCCGCCGCGCCAGCCCTGCGCTCATCGCCGCCCGAATGGACAAAGGGAGGCCGGCAGCCAGGGAGAGAGCGAGGTAGAGGCGCCGCCGGTCCGCCCGTCTGCCGCCTGCCGCCGCCGCGGCCCGCCTGCCAGCTTCGGGAAGGAAGGGAGGCGAAGGCGGGACCCGGAGGCGGGGGCCGGGGCGGGGCGCGCGGCTGGAGGCGGGCGCTCAAGTTTCCTGCGGACCCGCCCCCGCCGAGACCACGCCCCCGGCCGCCGGACTGGTCCCGCCACGCCCCCTCCGACTCGGGAAGCCCGGCCCGCCTCGCCGCCCCGGCCGCTCGCCTCCCCCCAGCCCTCTGCGCCCACCCGACGCCTGGCACCGCCCCAGCCCCCCGCCGATTTCGGGGCAGGGGCGGAGCCGAGCACCGGTTCCGCCTCCCTAACCCTTGGCCTCTGGCCTGCGGGTGTGAGGGAGGCCGGGAGGCGGCGCCCGGGAGGGGCCGGCCCTGCCCCGGCGCCCAGTCCCTGGCGTCCTCCGCAGGAAGTGTGCTCCGGGTGGCCCGGGAGGGCGAGAGGCCGGTTTAGCCCAAGGCCCCTGCTCCTCCAGCCCCGTCTCGTGTGCAGCTGCCACCCACCTTCCTGCGCCTGGGTCGGGGAAGTAGCTGGGGGCCTGGAGGAGAAAGACCTGGTTCCAGTTTGGGGGCCCTTTGGAAATTCGTTAGGCCGTTCTGGCAAGTCCCTTCAGCCTCCGTTTCCCCATCTACAAAACGGACGGGGAGGAGGAGGCTTCTTAGGGTTCCCCCCGCCCGACGTGCTATGGGTCTCCAGTCTCCCTGCTGGAGAGGGGCTCGGCGACGTCTCTGCCCGCGGCCCCCAGCCTCCCGGGTCTAAAGGGCAGCTTCCTGCGCCCCCTGCGATGGTACCCGCCCTAAAAGGGCAGGAATCAGAGGCCGCACTTCCCAGAGGCCCATTGCCCAGCAGCTCCTGAAAAACTGGGCCTCAGAAGAGCAAATCGATACACACCTCCACCCCACCCTCCCACACTCGCCCCGCACATCCCTGCAGACAGGCAACCACAGAAACAGCCATAAATGTGGAGCTGGGCGATCGTGTTAGGCTGACACAAAACTGTCTTTCTAGCGTCTCTAGGGGAAAACTCAAATCCCTCCTTCAAATCCTCCTCCACGGAAAGCGGGGTGAGTGCACTCCTGCTACGCAGAAGACTTCGAGGGAAACGTGCAAGAGCAGCTTCCAGGGGGAAACTTGGGGGGGCGCTGCGGCCGAAAGTGGTCTGAGTGCAGACCCCTCTCTCTTTCTCCCTGGGCTCCGCAGGCAGGATGGCAACACCAAACCTAGAGGAAGTCCGTTTCCTCGTGGGCCCTGCAGTGAGGATGAAATGCAATAATGACCGAGAGTCAGTGAACTGATGTTATGGAGCCGCTGGCTCTGGGCCCCCGGGGCATCATGCCTTCCTTCCTAGCACAGACCAGCAGCAAGGTCCTGTAGCTTCCGGTAACATACCTATGCAGAGGGGAGGTCGATTTACAGATGAGAAGCCCTCAGTCAGATGCCCAGACCCAGCCCATCAGCCAGATGACTGCAGCAGAGGCTGTTTGGGTCCCGTTAACCAGGGCAGGTTATGTGGTGCTGTGGTCAGATTACAGTTCAACCTGAGTGGGGAGCCCGGCTTCTTCCACCTAGTGGTTCCCCCATCCCCTTCAGGGCTTCCGTGGCCTCTATTGGTTCCTCTCTTCCCACAGGAAAAGAGAGAGCTAGATCCAAGGGGATCATCTTGGAACCAGGCCTAGAGGTAGCACACATCACTTCTGGGGGCATTCATGGACCAGAATTAGTCACACAGCCCCAGCTGGGTGCAAGTGGTCTGGGCGTTATGGTCTTCCCGCGTGCCCAGGAGAAAACTAAGCCGGTTGGGTGAACCCATAGCAACATCCCTGCCACAGAAACTGAGCATGCTTTCCCCAAGCAAGTCGCAGGGCAAGGAAGTCCATGTAAGCGTAGGAGGGGCAGAGCAGGGTAGCCACAGGCAAGAGGCAGGGCAGGGGACGAGAGCTCAGGGAAAGCTCAAAAGCAGATGTTCCTGAAACTGGCTGGCTCACTTGTCCCTCCACACTTTACCCAGCGCTTCCTCTCCCCCCTAAGACTTTGCCACTTCTCCCCAGCAGTCTGTGACCTGCCCATTCTTCAAAGCTCAGGTCACTCTCACCTGGCCCTCCAGCGTCTCTGATCTTGTAAAGAAATAGCCTTAATCACAAACCTCTGACTCCAGGTGTGTATTTCTCTCAGATGAGCTAGAAATTGGTCTCTTCCTTTTTGTCCCTACTGTTCCTTCAGAACAGGGACGGTATACGCCTTGCAGAGCTGAGTGGAGGGAGAGTACACAGCAGTTATTATAAGTGCTTTTGAATGTAATCGAGTAGAGCAAGGAAGAAAGTGAATTCACGATAACGGGTTGTATGGTTTCCTGGGGCTGCTGTCACAGAGTACCGCAAACTAGGTGACTTAAACCACAGAAGTTTGTTTTACAGCTCTGGAAGCCGGAAGTCCAAGATCAAAGCGCTGGCAGGGTTGGCTGAGGGATGTGAGGGAGAGTCTGTTTCATGCCTCCGTCCTAGCTTCTGGTAACTCCATGCCTTCCTTCACTTATAGATGGCCATTTTCTCCCAGTGAATTCACATCGTCTTCTGTCCCTACGTATCTGTCTCTGTGTCTGAATTCCCCCCTTTTTATAAGGACACAGTCATTAGTGGATTAGGGCAAACCCTACTGACCTCATCTTAACTCGATCATCTGCAAAGACCCACTTTCCAAATAAGGTAGCATTCGTATGTACCAAGGGATAGGATGTCGGCATCTTTGGGGATGGAGGGGAATTCGGTTCATAAAAAAATGTCATGCTGTATATGCAATTTGCCTTCCGTATGATGACTGTAAGCACTTAAGACAGAAATAACTGTTCTTATTAATAATATCTTAGTTTTATGGCTATTTTTTCTAATTTTTATTGTGTTAAAATATACCTAACAGAAAATTTATCATCTTAATCCTTTTTAAGTAAACAGTTCAGTGGTATTAAATATATTAATGATGTCATGCAACCATCACCACCGGTCAGGGCCAGTAAAATGGAAACCGTATACCCATTAAACAATGACGGCTGCTCTAATACCTCATGTAAGAAAAATTACACAGTATATCTTTTATTTCACTTAGCATAATATCCTCAAGATTCATCCATGCTGTAGCTATATGGCAGAATTTCTTCCTTTTTAAGACTGAGCAATATTCCATTGTATGTGTATGCCACATTTGCTTATCCATTCGCCTGTCCATAGATACGTGGATAGCTATTGTGATAATGCTGCCGTGAATGTGGGTATACAAATGTCTCTTCGAGACCCTATTTTCAATTCTTCTGGGTATGTACCCAGACATGGAATTGCTGTGTCGTTTGATAATTCTATTTTTAACTTTTTGAGGAACCACCATAGTATTTTCCACAATGGCTGCACCATTTCACGTTCCCATCCAACAGTGCACAAGAATTCCAGTTTCTCCACATTCTTGCCAACACTTGTTATTTTTCTTTTTTTTTTCTGAGACAGAGTCTCACTCTGTTGCTCTGGCTAGAGTGAGTACCGTGGCGTCATCCTAGCTCACAGCAACCTCAAACTCCTGGGCTCAAGCAATCCTCCTGCCTCAGCCTCCCAAGTAGCTGGGACTACAGGTATGTGCCACCATGCCTGGCTAGTTTTTTTTTTGTATATATTTTTAGTTGTCCAATTAATTTCTTTCTATTTTTAGTAGAGACGGGGTCTCGCTCTTGCTCAGTCTGGTTTCGAACTCCTGAGCTCAAACAATCCGCCCGCCTCGGCCTCCCAAAGAGCTAGGATTACAGGCGTGAGCCACCGCACCAGGTCGTTATTTTTCTTTTTGATAGTCACCATCCTAATGGACGTGAGGTGGTATTTTATTGTGGTTTTGATTTATATTTCCCTAACGATTAGTGATGTTGAACATCTTTTCCTGTGTTTGTTGGCCATTTGATATCTTCTTTGCAGAAATGTCTATTCAGATCCTTTGTCCATTTTTTAATCAGGTCATTTGTTGGTAACTTTTAGGAGTTCTCTCTATACTCTGGATATTAATCTCTTATCAAATATATGATTTGAAAATATTAATATTTTCTCCTGGATTGCTTTTTAACATTGTTGATTTTGTCTTTTTTTTTTTTTTTTTTTGAGAGAGGATCTCACTCTGTCCCCCAGACTGGAGCGCAATAGTGCCATCAGAGCTCACTGCAGCCTGGAACTCCTGGGCTCCAGCGATCCTCCTGGCCTTGGTCTACCAAGTAACTGTAGCTGGGACTACAGGCAGGTACCATCGCACCCAGTTAATTTTTCTTGTTTTTGTAGAGACAGGGGTCTTGCTATGTTGCCCAGGCTGGTCTTGAACTGCTAGCCTCAAGCAATCCTCCCACTTCCGCCTCCCAAAGTACTGGCGTTACAAACATGAGCCACCATGCCCAGCCTGATTTTGTCTTTTGATGTATAAAAATGTTTAAATTTTTATGAAATCGAATTTGTCTATTTTTTCTCTTGTTGTCTACACCTTTGATGTCATATCTAAGAAATCACTACCAAAACCAATGTCGTGAATTTTTTGCTTTATGTCTTTTTCTAAAAGTTGTATAGTTTTAGGTCTTACATTTAGGCCTTTGGTCCATTTTGAGTTAATGTCTGTGTATGGTGTTGGGTAAGAGTCCAACTTCATTCTTTCCCACGTGGATATCCTGTTTTCCCAGCGCCATTGTTGAAAGGGCTGTCATTTCGCCGTTGAATAGTCACGCAGCCTTGCCAGAAGTCATTTGACCGTATGTGCGAGGGTTTATTTCTCCGTCTCTGTTCTGTCCCATTGGTCTGTATGTCAGGCTTTGTTCCAGCACCACGCTGTCTTGATTACTGTAGCTTTGTAGTAAGTTTTGAAATTGAGAAGTGTGAGTCTTCCAGCTTTGTTCTTCTTTTTCAAGATTATTTTAGCTATTTAGGGTCCCTTGAGATCCCATATGAATTTTAGCATGGGCTTTTCTATTTCTGAAAAGAAAAAAAAGTCGTTGAGATTGTGACTTTATTGTTTTTGAAGTACTTTTACGTATGCTATCTCCAACATTCTCGAGATTATTTCCATATTTTACAGTTGAAGAAAGCTATGTTTACAGAAATGACATGTCCAAGGTCACATACTAGAATCAGTAACAGCCAGGTCTAAAAGCCAGACTCAGTGTCATTGTACTGGGTCCACACAGGCCCTGGAAGAAATACTTTTTAAAAAAAAATTGCTTGTAGCACTTTAATAAACTTGAGTGTGTATTCTACTAGGGAGAATCTTCCAAATAAACGTGCTCACAAACTCCTGCTCCCAGCAGTTTGAGGAAGTGGAGGCTGGTTTGTTTCTAGGTCCTCTTTTGAGTCCGTCACCCAGTTTCGTTTGTGATTACACAGTGGAGACATGTGGCTGCCAGGAACAGAGTGGAGATGCTCATTTAGGCTAGCGGCAGCACCTCTGGCTGTCTGCCCTTTCCGTGACCCCAGGAGCCTGCAGGCAGAGGAAATGGCCCAGAACTCCCAGCACCACCGGCAGCAAAAGAGCAAAGAAGTGCCTGGAAAGGGGAACGTTAGAGATTTGCCCTGGTCTGTCAGCCGGGAGAACGGCGGGCTCCTGCCTTGAGTCAGTAGATGGGTCAGAGCCGGGGAAATCAGATCATTAAGTCATCCTGTTTATCCCGGAGGCACTGCTCCTGAAACAGATCTGTGGCTCGAGGCTCGCCAGGGATTGTGACTCAGAGGAGGATTCTGACGGGCCCCCTTTTCCCCTTCGTACTTGCAAGCTCAAGATAGATGAAAGTGTCCCCTCTTGTAGATCAGCCGCCCTGCTGTGGACTGAATCGTGTCCCCCGCCTTCAAATTCATATGTTGGCACCCCAACCCCTGATGTGACTGGATTTGGAGATAGGGCTTTTGGGAGGTAATTAAGGTTAAATGAGCCATAGGAGTGGGGTCCTAATCCAGTAGGATCGGTGGTCTCAGAAGAAGAATAGAAAAGCCATGGGAGGACACAGTAAAAAGGTGGCTGTCTACAAGCCAGGAATGGGACCTCACCAGAAACCAAATCAGCCAGCACCTTGGTCTTGGACGTCCAGCCTCCAGAAATCTGAGAAATGAATTCTGTTGTGTAAGCCCCCAGTGTGCTATGTAGTATTTCATCATGGCAGCCTGAGCGAAGGCATGGAAATGCCCCATGTGTCCTTCCTTCTTCTACTTCCCACCCTGTCTGCCCTGCCACCCCTCCCTAACCTCAGGGCTAGGGGCTGGGGACCCTGCCCTCCTGGACCAGGGGCTTTAATAACACGGTTTTGTTCCTCTAGCAGCTCCTTGCCTTCTTGCCTGCTTGACCCGTCTGCCCCACGTCGCTGCGAGGGAGCGGGTGGGGAGCGGGCGGGAGTGCGGCTGCCAGGTAAGGCTCACAGCTGGGCTCTGCGCCCACTGCCATCACCGAAGGTGCACTCTGAAGTGCACGGTGACCCTTGGAGATGCAGGGGAAAGGGAGCAGGACTCCAAGCCAGACAAGCCTGGCCTCCAGCCTCTGTAAAGCAGACTCTTTCACCCACTTCACGGAGAGCTGAGAGGCTTAACTGAGCCAAAAAATGTAACCCCTTCCCCCTGTTCACTTCTCCCTTTAGCAAACTAACACCTTCTCTTTAGCAGCCCTGATTGGGCCCCAATCCAGGGTTCCAATTTTCTAGTTTGTGAAAGATGGATATTAATGTCTCCCTTGGAGTAAAAGAGGCAATGTATACAAAGGGCCTACGGCATAGTGAGTTCTCAATAAATAACAGGTGTATCTTTTCACCACCATTGTCATCAGGAGCTGACTGACCACTCAGCACACATGTGTTAAGAAAGCTGTCCCAATGACCCACAGCTAGGAGATGTCGAGTTGGTCCCAGCTCCAGCATGCTCAGCCCAAACACGACACCTACCCTCTCAGAGCACGTTTCCTCGCGTGCGCTTTGCCCTGGGATGACTGGAGGGAGGTCGGACACACTGACCAATGGTAAACGGCTTTGTACACTGTGAAGTGTACTCCGGGGACTGCGAATGTGGATCTTGAAGCAGCGGGGTTGGACTCATGTGCTCCTGCTGGTTTAAACAGCAGGGTGGAGGAGGGCCCCAGGCCAGGGCTCCTGGTTGCCCAGTGCGGGAGGGGCCCGCAGCAGCAGCCTGCAACCTCCCACATAAGGCCTGGGGCCCTGCACGACTTGCCAGGCATCTTTTCCATGCAGTGAAAAGCCAGGGAACAGCCCAGAGTCCGTTTGGCTGCAGAATGCTTATGTTAAAGCAGGAAACCCAAAGCCAAACACAAACAGTGGTTTCGACCGCTGCCTCAAACCAGTTTGAACCAGAAAAGGCTGCTTGTCTTTCCAGCCCTGCTCCCAGTGGCTCCTCTTCTGGGAAGCAGAGCTCGCGTGCATGTGCCAGGCACAGGACAACAGGTGTGTTTCTCCCTGAACACAGACCGCGACTGTGGGTGGATGTGACGACCCTGCAGGCCCGTGAGCCCCCCTTTTAATCTCCTAGTCCAACACTGTCCCAGTCCCAACAGAGAGAAATGCAGCCCATTTTCTTTTAAATTCTCTGGTAGGCCCATTTTTAAAGGTAAAAAGACACAGGTGAAATTAATTTTAATGATGTGTTCAATCATATATGCATATATATATCATGTAATCAATCTAAAAATTATAATGAGATACTTTGTATTCCTTTTTTAAGACTGTCTTTGAAATTCAGTTGTTCTATACTTATAGCACACCTCAATTTGGACAAGCTGCAGTTCAAGTGCTCATCGCATGTGGCCAGTGGTTCTCATATTGGACAGTACAGCTGTAGCCCAGCGGATCCCAAACTTTAGTATGCATCAGCATGCCCTGGAGGGCTTATTAAAAGATTCATTGCTGGGCCCCATGCCCAGAGTTTCTGATCCAGCAGGTCTAGAGGATTGCTTGAGAGTTTGTATTTCTAACAAGTTCCCAGATACTGCTGTTGCTGTCGGCCCAGGGATCACACTTTGGGAACCACCGGCCTAGACAGCCCTCTGCGGCAAGCAAGAGATGTATTTTCTGGGGAAAACTATCATTTCTACAAACCTGCGGTAATAGAGATGTGTGGAACTGGCATGAGACGCATAGATGAATGGGATAAAATTGGAAATCCAGAAATAAACCCTCACATTTATTGTCAGGTGATTTTTGACAAGGATGCCAAGACAATTCAATGGGAGAAAGAATCATCTTTTCAACAAATGGTACTGGGAAAACTGGGTGGCCGAATGTAGAAGAATGAAGTTGGGCCCCTCTCTCACACCATGTACAAAAATCAACTCAAAAATAGATCAAAGACATAAATGTAAGAGCTAAAACATAAAACTCTTAGAACAAAACATAAGTGTAAATCTTTATGACCTTGGATTAGGCGATGGTTTCTTAGATATGACATCAAAAGCACAAGCAACCAAAGAAAAAGTTGGTAAGTTGGACTTCATCAAAATAAAAAACTTTTCTGCTTCAGAAAAGTGAAAAGAAAGCCCATAGAATGAGAGAAAATATTTGTAAATCATATATCTGATAAGGGATTCACATCTAGAATGCATACAGAACTCTTACAACTCAACAATAAAGTGTGAAATAACTCAATCTTTAAAATGAGAAAGGATGTGAATAGACATTTCTCTAAGGAAGATATAAATGGCCAATAAGCACATGAAAAGAAGTTCAACATCCTTAGTCGCCAAGGAAATATAAATCAGAACTCTTGAGATACCGCTTCACACTGGCTAGGATGGCTAGAATCGAAAAGACAGGCAATAACAGGTACTGGTGAGGATGTGGAGAAATCGGAACCCACATGCATTGCTGATGAACATGTAAAATGGTGTATTGGCTGTGGAAAACCCTTTGGCAGGTCTTCAGAAAGTTAAACATAGAGTTATAATATGATCCTGCAATTCCACTCCTAGGTATGTACTCAAGAAAATTGAAAATGTGTGTCTACACAAAACTTATGCACAAATGTTGATATCAGCAGTATTCGTAATACCTACAAAGTACAAACAACCCCAAAGTTCATCAACTAATGAATGGATAAACAAAATGTGGCATATCCATATAATGGAACATTATCCAGCCATAAAAAGAAATGAAGTATTTCTACATGCTGTGACATGTTGAACCACGAAAACAGTATGCTAAGTGAAAGAAGCCAGACACGAAGGCGACATGCTGTGTGAGCCCAACTGTATGAAATGTCCAGCATCGCAAGTCCAAGTCCGTAGAGACTGACAGTGGTTGCGTGGCTTTCAGGGCTTGTGGCAGAGGGGAGTGACCGCTAGTGGGGGCAAGGTTTCTTCTTGGAATTAGATAGTGGTGATGGTCACACGGCTTTGTGAATAAAGACCTGAACTGTACACTTTAAAAATAAGTAAATAAACTAAAAAAATAATAATAAAAGGAAAAAAACAGAGAAGAAAGACATTTACCTCAAATCACATAGGCAATAAATGTCAGATGGGAGCTAGACCCTGGACGACAGATGCCGGCGTGAGATTTTCCCCCACGCCCCTCCTGGTCTGTGCGCTACGCTTTCTTACGTACTGCAAGAGCATGACATGGAAGGAGAAGAAGGGCAATGTCCTTTTATAAAGTGAAAAAGGAATTCCACAGAAGAAAAAATCCAAATGGCCAATAAATACAAGACAGATGTTCAGCCTCATCCAGGACCAGGAAAGGCAAAATAAAGCAACCGCAAGATAGCCGTTCCCACTCTCAGGGCCAGGGATGGAGCAGGATGCAGGAGAAGGGGGACTCCCCTGCTGTGGGGGGCAGGAGTGTAAATTGGGACAATCCTTTTGGAAAGAGATTTGGCAATATCTAGGAAAGCTGAAGAAGCAAATACCCTTCAGCCCAGCAATCACTCCCTCTGGTTACAGACCCTAAGAAAACTTCTGTTATATCCCTACCACGAATCACCATAAACAGCAGTTCGAGCCAACTAGCTAGACAAACGTGAACCAGTGTGGATGGGTCTCCAAAACAGCAGTGAATAAAAAAGGCAAGGAATGGAAACTGTATAGTATATTTGTGTGCATTTGAAACATATACCACAATATAATGTATATTTGTATAGATATAAAGGTGATAAAAATATCTAAACACAGACGATCACACACCCCACTAGTGAGGGGTCTGGGCCTCGGCCAGCGGGAAAGGGACCGGGCTGACAGACACAATGGAGACTGCAACGGCACCTGACATGTGTTATCTCCAAAAATATGGAGCAGCCTTGTCCAAATATTAAATCTTCGTCATGGATACATACACGCCTGATATATTATTCTCCTTACTCCTCTGTAGTTCAAAATATTTTCTTTGAAAAAGTAGGATGAGTAATATCCCTTACCTCTTATTTTATCTGTTTTTCGGTCCGGATTCTGAACTGCGGCAACGTCCAGCTCTTCTAGAAGTTAAAGTTCCAGGAACTCAGCCCTTTGGGAGGATAGCCGTCTACCAAGCAGAGGGGAGAGCTCCTGCTGTGGGTGGAGAACACAGTGGGTGCAAAGCGGTGTCCCCAATTCTGAAGAAGCCCCAGGCAGAGCGGGTAAGAGAAGGCAGAATATTAGAGGCAGCGGGATGTTCCTGGGGCAGAAGAATTCGAGCGGCTCAGAAGGATGTTAAATGTCAGGTCTTTCAAGGAAGGTCAGTGAAGTCACCCTCAAGCTTAGAATAAGGAAGGGCCAGGACAGAGGCATTGCCAAAGTCACATACGTGGGAAGACATCAGGAGCAACAGCCAGAGACACTCAGCCTCAACAAGGGTCAGCTCAAGACAGCTGAGAGAGTTGTCTGAAACCCCAGCCTCCAGGGGTGGGGGCGATGTGGGAGGGATGCAGGAGGCGCCCTGGATGGCTCTGAGGAAGCTGTCCTGGCGGCTGGGGGGCGGGGGCAGGGGGAGTGGTGCTCTTCTCACAACTCAGGGCCTTGCCCCGAGGACAGGCCTCCACTGCCCTGGGAGCTCTGGGACACACTGAGCCCCAGGCATCTCACACGTAACCTCGCTCGTTCCTTGGCTGCAGATGGGCATTTTCTCCCTGTCACCTTTCTCTCAATGTGTCTGTATCTGTGTCTTCCCCTTCTTATAGGGAGCGGGGGTATGAACAGGAGAATCCCTAGAGACAGACTGCAGTGGATGCCTGGTTACCAGGGCCTGGGGTTGGAGGAGAACGGAGAGTGACTGCTGCTGGGTACGGGGTAGGTGCAAGCGGCACCCACACATCTAAGTAGTCCCTAAGGACACCACCCAGCCCATGGTATCATGGCTGCTGTGATGCACCTCCCAGGTTCCCCAGCACAGCTCTCTGGGGATTGCCCACAAGTGGAAAGAGCCGCTAGCCCCAGGGCCAGCCCACGTCTGATGACTGGGTTGTTTGGGGGGTACAGCATCTCAGGCCCCTGCCCAGGACATCTCTGAGGGTCCACCCCAGCCTCAGAGCCCCCTGGGAGGCTGGCTGAGGCTCCGTTGTAGCTGCACCACCCTGTGTCCCTGTTCTTACTATACAGGTGTGTCCCTGAGGGCACTTCCTAATAAACCTCCCACCTGCAAGTCTCATCTCCAAATCTCTTTCCCGGGGAACCGAGCTAAAGCACAGAGTATCTAACAATGGTCTGGAGTTATCAAGGAAATATTACACTGTGTTTAGGAGCCTCTATTTGAGGCTGTGTGTGATATATCTATACTGAGTTTTGCATTAGAATCAGCTGCAAAGAATAGAGGCCTGAAAAATATTGGTTTTGGCAAGATAGATGCTTTAGTTCTTTCTCATATAAAAGGAGCCCAGGGCAAAACAAATCTAGAGGAGAGAAAGCAGATAGGCAGTTACCTGGGGCAGGTGTACTGGGGGGCAGTGCAGATTGACTGCAAAGGGGCACAGGAAGCTTTGGGGAGCAATGGGGCTGTTTTGTACCTTGACCGAGGTGGTAGTTGCATGGGGGTACACATTTGTCAAGACTCATTCAACCATACACTTAAAATGGGTACATTTTGCTTTCTGTAAATTACAACTCAGTAAAGTTGATTTAAAGTGCTAAAAAAAAAAAAAAAGTAGCCCAGAGACAGGATGTCTGGAAATAAAATGGCAGCTCCAGGTGACAGGACCCAATCTCCTTCTCTCTTGTTTCTTTGCCTCGCCTGGTCTGTATTCCCAAAGTCATGGCATGGCCCAGAATGGCTGAAAATTTTATATCTTTATTCCAGGTGTAAGGAAAAAGGAAAAAGGCCATCCAGACCCTTCTAAAGAGATGGTAGAGCAGGGTGCGCCTGTACCTCCCAGCTACCCAGGAGGCTGAAGTGCAAAGATCACTTGAGCCCAAGAGTAGTCCAGCCTGGGCAATGTGTGGAGACCCAGTATCTTAGAATGAGAGAGAGAGGGTGGGAGAGAGCACCACCCAGCACTTCTGCTCGCATCTCATTGGCCAGAACTTAGTCACGTGGCTGCACGTCTCCTGCCATGATGTTTAGCCACGTAACTTCCCTCCCTATAAGGAAGTCTGGGAAATGCCCTTTAACTGGGATCTTGCCGTTCATAAAATTGAGCTCCTGCTATGAAAGAACAGAAGGACAATGGCTGTTGGACAATTCTCACAATATCTTATAAAAATTTCCCTGAAAAAGTGGTTGAAATAAAATAGTGTGTGAGCTTAAAAGGGAAAACATCTGGGATTGGCCTCGTGGGGATCCCAGGGCTTCCCCAGTGAGGAGCAGACTCACAGCGTTGGGGCACATGTGTGCCAACACTGTTGAGACAGGTCTCGGATCTGCGAAGCCCAACATCCAGCATAAAAATCATTTCTTGGCCGGGCGTGGTGGCTCACGCCTGTAATCCTAGCTCTCTTGGAGGCCGAGGCGGGCGGATCGTTTGAGCTCAGGAGTTCGAAACCAGCCTGAGCAAGAGCGAGACCCCGTCTCTACTAAACTTAGAAAGAAATTAATTGGACAACTAAAAATATATAGAAAAAATTAGCCGGGCATGGTGG